>CAKNYM010026241.1:0-11478 GCA_932195095.1 Andricus curvator | reverse complement strand
TTTGCGTCCAGTGCTGCTTGATGGTCAACAGTTTACACTTGTTTAGCATGTGATTTGCTTTCCTTAAGTTTCGATCAAGTGCCCTAACTTTTGGAGTGAATTTTTTATTTAATGTTATGTAGCTAATCACGTACTGAATATTTGATGCATGCCGTCTCGCCGTTTCAATTTTGAATTGAAGCTGTGCAATACGCTCGCGAGTCTTACTAAGACGTACTGAAGTTTCGTTACTTCTACTGTCGCTAAGCAAGGACACCGCCTTCTCGTAAACAACACAGTTCAGATTCCAGAGATTAACATCTTCGGGGAGCAAATCGGGGAGAGCAGTATTAGCTTCAGCTAATTTGTCCATCCTGAGAAAGACTTTTTGGTGGATAGATCTCCTACTTCTCATGTTAGCATTATCGGCTATCTGCAAAGGTGGTCTTGCTGCAACGGGTGGAATGTTCGATGGAGGATGTTGCTCTTCTTCTTGTTGATAAAGAGCTTCATATCCGTTTTTTCGCAAAAAGGATACCTGATCTCTTAAATACTGAGGCGTTTGATGAGCATATTCCGGGTGCATATTGACCCAACGGTCATGTAACCTCTGCATGAATCCTCTTCGCGTCGGTGAGCTTCTTTGCCAACAGGTAAGGATGTCTCTCCTGAGTTGGTCCGACCATTTAAATCGATATTCTCGCGTTTGTCCGGGGCTATTGCCTGGTTGTCGCCTAGGTTCGGTCCTATTGCCACTCCCAACTGAACCATGGCCTCCATCCGAGAGAGGCCTATTGTGGGTGGCACTGCGCGATACTGGTGTCGTAACCGCATAATTCATTGCATTGGGGAGTTAGCCCAAAACAACGTGGCTGACTGCAAGAGCCGGAGCTCTCGGGCTCTCGGAAGATTAAGCCGGATTGCGTAAGATTACTCTGGATAGATGAATTTTTAACGAAATAGTTGCATTTTCAAACAATAAGATTAATTTGCTACTGAATAATGTGAATTTTCAAGTAAACAAGATTAGTTAGTTAGTTTTAATGCGGGTGGGAAGCCCATGGAGAGCTCCCCTGGCGCTCAAGCTATAAAGCCTATTGTGCCACACCCTTACTTATTCACTCTCAGCAGTCGAATCCAGACCTCTTGACGAAGCTCAGTATGTCGACCACTGATCGTGTTGCAATTTCCTCTGTGTCCATAAAATGGGCCCCGAGGGTCTGTTGCCTGAGCCTAGCTAATGCCGGGCACTGGCATAATACATGCAGGGATGTTTCGTCATCCCTGCCACATTTCCTGCATTCTGTCGTGGGGTTATACCCCATTTTGTGCATATGATAGTTCAAGTGGTTGTGCCCTGTTAGGGTCCGTACCACTGTCCTTATATCTTTCTTGGGTAAACCCAGGATTTCCCTTTTGAAAATTAATTTTTTGCGAAAAAAAGAACGTATTTTCGACAAAATAATTATATTTTCAACCAAAAAATCAATTTTTGATAACTTTCAACCAAGTAGTTGAATTTTCAACTAAGAATATTATTTTTTCTACCAAAAAAGGCGAATTTTCAACAATAAAAATTACATTTTAACAAAATTGTTGAATTTTCCACAAAGTAGTTTATTTTCAACCACATAGTTCCATTTTTAACTAAAAGCATGAATTTTTAACCGACGAGTTTAATTTTCAACCAAAAAGGATCAATTTTTAACCAAATAGTTTATAATTTTTAACTAAAAAAAGATAAGTTTTCTACCAAAAATGGAATAGTCTCATTTTTAATACAAATAAAAAAAAAATTGTTTACCAAAAAACAAATGAATTTTCAACCAAAGAGTTCAATTTCTAACCAAACAGATGCAATTTCAACTAAAATGATGAATCTTCAACTGGAATAATTCAATTTTCAGTAAAAAATCAATTTTCAACCAAAGACAACGATTCTTCAACAAAATATTTGAATTTTCAACCAATCAAGTGAATTTTTAGAAATTTAGTTCAAATATCAATCAAAATATTTAATTTTCAAGCAAAAAGATGGATTAAAAAAAAAATTTCAAGAAAATAGTACAATTTCCAACTAAAGAAATGAATTTACAAAAACAAAAAAGAATAATATTCCACCAAGAAGACGAATTTTCAACAAAATACATGAATTTTCCACCACATAGCTGAATTTTCAACTAAAAAGATAAAATTTTCACCAAAAAGACGATTTTTCAACAAAAACAAATTAGTTGCCAATAAATTTCAACCAAAAATGGTATATTTACATTATCATTTAAAAAAAAAATGATCGACCAAAAAAAACATTTTTTTTAACAAAATGGTTCAGTTTTCAACTAAAAAAAATATATATAAAAAATTTAATAGTTAAAAATTCAACTAAATATATGAATTTTTAACCATATAGTCCAATTTTCAACTGAAAAAATATCAATTTTTAATCACAACGAAAATGGTTTACTTTTTAGCTAAAAAATGATTTTGAAGCCAAAAAAAACAAAGTTTCAGCAAAATAGTTAATCTTTCAACCAGAGAAATAAATTTTCAAACAAAAAGATGATTTTTTAAATACGAAGAATTATTTTTTTACTGAAAAGTCGAATTTTCAATTAATTTGTTGAAAATTTGTTTGTTTTTTTTGGTAGAAAATTAAATGTTTTAACTGAAAATGTAAATATTCCATTTTTAATTATAAATTTGCCTTTTTTAGTTGACAATTAAACTACTTTGTTAAATATTCATTTTATTGGTTGTAGATTAAACTGTTTCCATTAATTTCGTTTTTTTATTGAAAATTAATTTTTTTAACTGAAAATTTAACAATTCCATTTTTGGTTAAAGATCGTTTTCAGTTGAAAAGTTCAACTATTACATTTTTCGTTGATAGCTCATTTTGTTTGGCTTGAAAAATCATATGTTTAGATTAAAATTTGAACTACATGTTTAAAAATTCGTTTTATTGATTAAAAATTTAATTCTGTTCTTGAAAAATCATTGTTTTATGGTTGAAATTTTTTTTTACTGAAAATTTAACAATTTTAGTTGAAGATTTTTTATTTTAATTGAAATCTCCTCTCTTTGGCTGGATATTGAACTATTATTAATTTTTTCTATAATTCGCGAAAAAGTGCCAGTTTTTCCACCTGTTTTTGGTGTAAAAAGTTACCGATTTTTGCTCGAGGACGTGGCGCATGCGCAGTGCCGACCTTTCCGGGCAACAGTGATAAAAGTGGACAGATGCAGTGGAAAAAGTAAATGGACAGTGATAAAAGTGAGGCACAGTGGAAAAAGTAAATGTTATTTCGGGTGGGTTCGTGCTGCCTCGGGTGGAATCGTGCATCGTGCGCAGCCAACTTCATTCTATTTTCCGAGTGTCGTCCCTAACCTAAAAGCAATTTCCTGAAAAGTCTCGAGTTGTGTATTTTGTTTGTACTTTTGTCACTTGGCAAAAGCAAAAAAACACCGTCAGTTTCTCATAAAATGCTGTGCTTGGTTTTTTTCACGAAAAATCGGAAGTTTTGAAGCCCTCAACTTTATGGGCCAACTATTCAATTGTGACAACCAGATTATTATTACTGCCATATTATTACCATGGTTTTGATAATTGTCATTGTCATTGTTGCGTCAATCGACAAAAAATCGCCTTCTTTTTACACAAAAAACAGGTAAACAAAAATTAGCACTTTTTAACAAATTATAGAAAAAGTATCGTGTCCCACACATTGAAAAAGCGACGATTTAAAACTCGTGTGATAGCATGTAGATTAACAAAGAGATACAAAAAGATAGACGTTGATAGATGTAGTATAGGATAAGATAGAGAAGAGGATTTTGAAAAAGATAGACTGGAATTTAGATTAACAGAGATAGAAAAAGATTGACATGAATAGATAAAGGGTGGGATGAGAAAGAGAAGAGGTGATTGAAAAAGATAGACGTGAAATTAGATTGGCAAAGAGATGGAAAAAGATAGACGTTGTTATATGTGGTATAGGATGAGGAAGAGAAGAGGGGATTGGAAAAGATAGACGTAAATTTAGATTGACATAGGGATAGGAAAATATTGACATTGATACATAAAGATAGGATGAGACAGAGAAGAGGCTTTGCAAAAGATAGACGTGAATTTTGATTGACAAAGGACATAGAAAAAGATAGACGTTGTTAGATGTAGGATAGGATGAGATAGAGGAGAAGAGATTGAAAAAGATAGACGGGAATTTAGATAAAGAGAAATAAAAAAAGATTGACCTGAATAGATCAAGGATAGGATGAGAAAGAGAAGAGAGGATTGAAAAAGATATTCGTGCATTTAGATTGATAGAGCGATAGTAAATGATTGATGTGGATAGATCAAGGATAAGGTGAGACAGAGAAGAGGGGATTGGAAAAGAAAGACGTGTATGTAGATTAACAAAGAGATAGAAAACGATAGACGACGTTAATGGATGTAGTATAGGATAAGATAGAGAAGAGAAGATTGGAAAAGACTGACGAGAATTTATATTAACAGAAATAGAAAAATATCGGCATGAATAGATAAAGGGTTGGATGAGAAACAGAAGAGGGGATTGAAAAAGATAAACGTTGATAGACGAAGGATAGGATGAGATGAAGAAGAGGAGATTGAAAAGATAGACAGGAATTGAGATTAACAGAGATAGACAAATATTGACCTGAATAGATAAAGTATAGGATGAGAACCAGAAGAGGGGATTGAAAAAGATAAACGGGAATTTAGATTAACAGAGATAGAAAAAGAATAACCTGAATAGATAAAGGATAGGATGAGAAGGAGAAGAGGAGATTGAAAAAGATAGACGAAAATTTAGATTAACAGAGATAGAAAAAGATTGAAATGAATAGATAAAGGATAGGATGGGATAGAGAAGAGGAGATTGAAAAAGAAAGATATGAATGTAGATTAAAAAAGAGATAGAAGAGGTAGACGTTGATAGATGTAGTATAGGATAAGATAGAAAAGAGAAGATGGAAAAAGATAGACGGGAATTTAGGTTAACAGAGATAAAAATAGATAGACATGAATAGATAAAGGGTAGGATGAGAAAGAGAAGAGGTTATTGAAAAAGATAGACGTGAATTAAGATTGACATAGGGATAGGAAAATATTGACGTTGATAGATAAAGATACGAAAGCGCCTTGCGAAAGATAGATATGAATTTTGTTTGACAAAGACATAGAAAAAATAGACGTTGATAGCTGTAGCATAGGATGAGATAGAGAAGAGGAGATTGAAAAAGATAGACGGGAATTTAGATAACCAGAAATAGAAAAAGATTGACCTGAATAGATGAAGGATAGGATAAGAAAGAGATTGGGGGATTGAAAAAGATATACGTGAATTTAGATTGATAGAGAGATAGTAAATCATTGATGTAGATAGATGAAGGGTAAGGTGAGACAGAGAAGAGGCGATTGGAAAAGAAAGACGTGTATGTAGATTAACAAAGAGATAGAAAAAGATTGACGTTGATAGATGTAGTATAGGATAAGATAGAGAAGATTGAAAAAGATAGACGGGAATTTAGATTAACAGAGATAGAAAAAGATTGAGATGAATATATAAAGGGTAGGATGAAAAACAGAAGGGGGGGTTGAGAAAGATAGACGTTGATAGACGTAGGATAGGATGAGATAAAGAAGAGGAGATTGAAAAGATAGACAGGATTTCAGATTAACAGAGATAGAAAAATATTTACCTGAATAGATAAAGGATAGGATGAGAAGCATAACAGGGGATTGAAAAAGATAGACGGAAATTTAGTTCAACAGAGATAGAAAAAGATTAACCAGAATAGATAAAGGATAGGATGAGAAGGATAAGAGGGGATTGAAAAAGGTAGACGTGAATTTAGATTGACAGAGAGATAGTAAATGATTGATGTGGATAGATGAAGGATAACGTGAGACAGAGAAGAATGGTTCGGAAAAGAAAGACGTGAATGTAGATTTACAAAGGGATATAAGAGGTAGACGTTGATAGATGTAGTATGGGATAAGATAGAGAAGAGAAAATTGAGAAAGATAGACGGGAATTTAGATTAACAGAGATAGAAAATGATTGACCTGAATAGATAGAGGATAGGATGAGATAAAGAAGAGAAGATTGAAAGAGATAGACGGGACTTTAGATTAACAGAGATAGAAAAAGATTGACCTGAATAAATAAAGAATATGATGAAAAGAAGAAGAGAGGATTGAAAATGATAGACGGGAATTTAGATTGACAGAGAAATAGTAAATGATTGATGTGCATAGATGAAGGATAAGGTGAGACAGAGAAGAGGGGATTGGAAAAGAAAGACGTGAATTCAGATTGATAAAGAGACAGAAAAAGATAGACGTTGATAGATGTAGTATAGGATGAGATAGAGAATATTTTGAAAAGGATAGACGTGAATTTAGGTTGACAAAGAAATAGAAATGGTGCAGGATTGGATGAGATAGAGAAGAGGAGATAGAAAAAGATAGACGGGAATTTAGATTAACAAAGATAGAAAAAGATTGACATGAATACATAAAGGATAGATTGAGAAAGAAAAGAGGGGATTGATCGAGATAGACGTGAAATTAGATTGGCAAAGAGATAGAAAAAGATAGACATTGATAGATGTAGGATAGGATGAGAAGGAGAAAAGGAGATTGAAAAAGATAGATGGGAATGTAGATTGTCAGAGAGATAATAAATGATTTATGTGGATAGATGAAGGATAAGGTGAGACAGAAAAGAGGGGATTTGAAAGGAAATACGTGAGTGTAGATTAACAAAGAGATAGAAAAGATAGACGTTAATAGATGTAGTATAGGATAAGATAGAGAAGAGAAGATTGAAAAAGATAGACGGGAATTCAGATTAACAGAGATAGAAAAAGATTGACCTGAATAGATAAAGGATAGGACGAGATAAAGAAGTAAAGATTGAAAGAGATAGACAGGAATTTAGATTAACAGAGAGAGAAAATGATTGACATGAATAGACACAGGGTGGTATGAGAAAGAGAAAAGGGGATTGAAAAAGATAGACGTGAAATTATATTGGCAAAGAGATAGAAAAGATAGACGTTGATAGATGTACGATAGGATGAGATGGAGAAGAGAAGATTGAACAAGATAGACGGGATTTAGATTAACAGAGATAAACAAACATTGACATGAATAGATAAAGAATAGGATGAGAAGGAAAAGAGGGGATTGAAAAACATATACGTGAATTGAGATTGACAAAGAAATAGAAATGATGCAGGATAAGATGAGATAGAGAAGAGGAGATAGAAATAGATAGACGGGAATTTACATTAACAAAGATAGAAATAGATTGACCTGAATAGATAAAGGTTAGGATGAGAAAGAAAAGAGGGGATTGAACGAGATAGACGTGAAATTAGATTGGCAAAGAGATAGAAAAAGATAGAAGTTGATAGATGTAGGATAGAATGAGAAGGAGAAAAGGAGATTGAAAAAGATGGACGGGAATGTAGATTGTCAGAGAGATAGTAAATGATTGATGTGGATAGATGAAGGATAAGGTGAGATAGAGAAGAGGGGATTGGAAAAGAAATACGTGAATGCAGATTAACAAAGAGATAGACGTTGTTAGATGTGGTATAGGATAAGATGGAGAAGAGAAGATTGAAAAAGATAGACTGGAATTTAGATTAACAGAGATAAAGAAAGATTGACATGAATAGATAAATGGTAGGATGAGAAAGAGAAGAGGGGATTCAAAAAGATAAACGTGAAATTAGATTAACAGAGAGATAGAAAAAGATAGACGTTGATTAATAAAGGATAGAATGAGAACGAGAAGAGGGGATTGGAAAATAAAGACGTGAATTTAGATTGAGAAAGAGATAGAAAAAGATAGACGGGAATTTAGATTGACAGAGAGATAGGAAAAGATTCACATGAATAGATAAAGGATAGTATGAGAAAGAAAAAAGGGGATTGTCAAGCCATGTGTCAGAGGTCGCAAAGACAACACCATCTCTGTGCCATACATAATTCTATGAATGCTTTTTTGCTTTCTCTAGCACCATTTTGAGAAGGTTATATGTAGTCGACATCAGGTATTCATTGATGTAGACACGGGATTTTGGAAGGTCTTTACAAACATCAGTTGAATACAGAGTTTTCTTCTTTCTCATCGCCGATATCATCTCAGCCCTTGGTCGGTTTGTTGAAAATCGTACTACAACAGATTTCGGACGTTGTAAGGATTGTGTACCAGCGTTGGCCAAAGTCCCCGACGTTGCCGCAGCTCCAACATTTAATGTTGCATCGTTAGAACCCTCAGGGTGGAGTTTAGGATTCATACGCTGAGCACTTAAGATTTCAGGTGGAGACAATTTGACATTCAGAGTTGTGGAGATTAAGCACAGCAGATTTTGCAAGTCTTCCCCCTCCTTTTTAGGTAGTCCAGGCTATGACAAGGCTATCTCCACATTGACGAGCTTCCGTCACCGGAACTCTCTGAATAAGTTTATTTTGTCCACCCTGTAAAACTTCCATCTCACTACTTAAATCTTTATTTTCAGCAGTCAGGGCTGATACCTGATTTTTAAGTTCAGTATACTGCTTCGTGATAGCGTCGAGCTTCTGATTGTTGACCTCCAGCTGATGTTGTAATTCTGGAAGGCATTTTACTTTGTCTTTGATAGCAATCAAATCAATGCATACTTGATCATTATTATGCTGAAGTGTCTGAATATTGGAGTTGCAGGCCACAATTTCAGACATTGATTTGTTAAACTTACCATCTGACATTATACTGCTGTCAGCATCAGAATCAACATCAAGTGTATTGCTACTAGAAGCAATAGAAGAATTGCTAGAAGCACCCCGGGCAATTTTTTAAGCTTAGTTTTCCTGGGACTCATTTTGGATAACCCCTTGAAGTCTTCTGTCCTTCTTTGGTGCTTACCCTTTTCTTCAGGTTCCTTGTGATTTACACTTTCTAGTAGACCAGTGCACAAGACAAGCATATTGTCCTTGTTGTACACTTTGTATTCTGAGCATACAGAATATGGATGTAAATGATTGAGATATTTAGTATAATGCTTTCCAACGATCTCAATTTTCTTTTTGCATGACATACATGGTTTTCCCATAATGTAGAAGCATCAAATCGTAAGCCACAGGTTTTTGGAAATATTGGAATTCGCAAAGTTCGAAAAGGAACTAAACGTAAATTTGCGTATCGACGTAACTAAGTGTAACAGAGCTTGAGCAGATTTAACTAGATTGCACGAAGATTACTAGGCATGATCAATTATTACTACATGTTACTAGATAATTTCACGGAGCTGAATGTGGATGAAACTCGATCTCGACGTCATTGTAAACCACACAACAATAATCGAAGTGAGGTATTATGAGGGACGTGACCAACTTAGCTCTGAGATCAGTGGAGAAAGAATTTTTGTTAAATTGGAGCTGTTTCAAGGTAGCGTAGACTCGGCTAGAAACATTACCGGCTTCTTTATCCCAAGCCAATGTAGGAGTAATGATTATTCCCAAGTTTTTAGCATTATCGACGAAAGGAATAATGGTATCAAGAAGCTTAACCGGGAGTGGAGGGGTCATGTCCAGGCTATTTATATATTTAGAACTTCCAAATATTAACGCTTTGGTCTTGCTTGCATTAATTTTAAGCTTGTTAGTTTCTGACCACTCATATATCGCCCTCACATCTCGATTAATTAGATCAATAATCTCACTGATTTAATCTGGACTACACTGGTAGTCCATCCTATCTACACTGGTAGATCATCCACAAAAAGCATATGAAGTGAGTGCTTGATAACAGTTCCAATATCATTGGTAAAGAGTATAAATAGCAAAGGCCCAAGTGCAGACCCCTGTGGACCGCCAGTGCCAATTTCTTCCAACTCCGATCTTTCTTCGCTTAATCCCATGACTGATTGATGACGGCCCGAGAGATATTATGACAACCAGTTAAGTACTGAAGCCGAGAATCCATAATTCTTAAGTTTTAATAAAAGAAGCATATGAGGGACCATATCAAATGCTTTGCTAAAATCAAACAGGACCATAATTGTCACCATTCGGTTATCAATGCCTCTTCTAATGTCGTCAGTGACCCTAAGCAATAGCGTCTGCGTACTAAAACCATGTCTGTAACCTGACTGATAAGCAGTCAAGCAGTTATTAGATTCAATGTATTCAATCATCTGATCATAAACAGTTCTTTCCAATGCTTTTGAGAGGCAACAGAGGATAGCAATAGGACGATAATCTCCAGCATGTTGAGGAGCCTTAATCTTGTTAATAGGCTTCATGAAAACCTTCTTCCACTCTTCACGAAAAACGGAAGTTGGTAGCGATGAGTTAAATAAATTAAGTATGAGTGGGAAAAGAACTGGTGAAGCCTTTACAACAAAGCCTATAGACTGACATTCAACCCCTCTAGTCTCTGTTTTAATGTTCTCCAGGCATTAATTTCATTTACTGAACATACAAGTGGGAACTCTTCACATCTAGGTCTGACGTATCCCAGAGCCCTTAATTCCTTCCACAGACTTCTAGAATCATTTACACTATCCAATCTTGTAGCATTATAAAAGTCCCTTGCTTTATTAAGCTTTCGAGTGACGCCATTTCTCAAAGTCTTATAATCAGTATGTACTTCTAGATTTCCTACGCTTTTCCAAGTCTTATACAAGCGCTTTCGTTCCTTCATCATATTCCTGATTCCTTCTGTCATCCAGGGGCAACAACTTTTTCGTGGGATAAACGAGCATAATGGTGCAAATTCATCCATAGCCGCATTTACGGGCATTCCTTATGAAGATTTGTTTCTCATTTACAGAGAGATAACCTTCAAATGCACCCCACTCCACAGACTACAATTTAATAAGAAAGGCACCCTCATCCATATTACGAATATCGGGGTATGTTTTTTTATCTTGAGAAGAAATACTAAATTTCCAAGCATATTCAATTGCAATGAGTTCATGTCCAGCAACAAATGGCACTGTTGACTGATGATTTGAGAATACTTTTCTCTCATCATCTACTACACATAGATCCAACCACGTATCAGAGATCGGAGTATGGTGCGTTGCAGAATACGGCACTATAAATAGATCGAGCGAGTCAAATAATGCCTTTACATATAAAGATCCAGGTTCCCGACTATTTAAGTCAAAGTTGAAATCACCCATAAGTATAATATTTTCATATGCATGAATGAATCCCAAAAAGGAGGATTTAAAATTATGTAGGTATTTATCCATGAGGTCTTCTATAGACAAGAGACAATACCTCCTGCCATCTCTATCCCTACGCACAAACGAATAACCATCAAGAGCAACAATATTATCACTAATAGTTTCAGTTAGCCACGTTTCACTTATCGCTATTATTATTATTATACCATTAAGCCATTTCCCTTTCGGGGTAGGCGTGACTTGCTCGGTTGGAAAATAGTAGTGTGTATATGGGTATATAGGTAT
>CAKNYM010026236.1:0-10967 GCA_932195095.1 Andricus curvator | reverse complement strand
CTCGGGCGGCAAGTTCACACTCGTCAAAATAGCCTTCTTTACGCCCTCGATACACAATATACTATTTTGCAACACCCACCTCTAAAGTTGACGTTTTCATGCTTCTAAATTGTGCCTAAAGGACCTTATTTGAGCAGACTGTGTGCGAATAATTTTCGCGCATGCGCAGTTTGAAGATGGCTTACTTTAGGCACTGGTGAAAAAGTTGCGCATGCGCATTTTCGAGATGAGGTACTTTAAACACTGGCATAGGTAACTTTAAACACTGGTGTTGGTATCTTCTTGAAATAAATTTATATTTAACTTGAACAAATGTTTTAATGTTTGAAGTTTTGTTTTTAGGGTTTCGTACCCCCCCCCCACCCCCACCCCTGCCCCCCGGCAAAAGAGAATAAACGCTAACATTTTTTTCAAATAATTTTTTTTCAAAAAAATTTCTGTCAACAAATTTTTTTTTTCAAAAATTTTTTGTCACAAAATTTTTGTTTCAAAAATTTTTTTTTACAAAATTTTTTTCCAAAATTTTTTTGCACAAAATTTTTTTCCCAACATTTTTTTTCCAACATTTTTTTTCAAAACTTTTTTTTTCAACAAAATTTCATTACTCCACTCTATGCAATACAAAATCAGTATTTTTCGTTACCTCCTCCCAACAACTTTCTCGGACGGGCGTTGCAAAATATAGCGTGTGATACACGTGCGCATAGGTGATTGGTAACTCGTGTGATTGCATCATTCGCCTGCGGCTCGAAGCACTGTCTACGTTTTCGCACTCGCTTCGCTCGTGCGCTAACCACCGACTCATGCTTCGAGCCTCCGGCTTATGCTGCAAAATTCACACTCGCACACAATCACCTATTTTGCGCACTTGTATCACAAATAACTATTTTGTTCGACCCCCTTAAAAACGCGCCATTGCATGCACGTGAAGCAGGCGTAATGTGGCCGCTTCCAGCCCAGTGACGTTCGGACATGCGCACTCCGCCGCCGGGCCGACATGAAACTTTACGCCCGCTATATAAAACTTTAGGCTCACTACACATACACATAAAGTACAGTGTGTGTCAAGGGCGTTCGGCTATTTTGACTCGTCAAAATAGCCTTCTTTACTCCCTCGATACACAATGTACTATTTTAAATTTACTTTTCAATACTTTTATCTTATTAAGCTTCTTTGAGTCTTCCAGTGGGTATGGAGACATCTGATGTCCTGTGAACGTCCTAACGACGACTAACTACCGTGCCTATTTGGTAGGTATTTATTTTTTTCAAGTGACTCATCTGTCTTTGATTTCACACAATAGTTTATTTATTTTATGTATTTTTTTATGATTTAACAAAAAGTAAACTCAAAAAGAAATTAAAAAAAAATATTTTTCATCAAAGTTTTACTGTTGTTTATGTGGCGCTGTATAATGACGGGTTACGCATTTGTCTTCGTCATTTTCCTCTGGAAAAAAGGCCTTTTTGAAAATTTGCGATAGAATCGTTAATATTAGATTATGTTGCTGCATCTGGCATGATTTTCTTGAAAATTATCTGCTGAATACATCCTGAATTCAACCCCTATAAGCCATTTTTATAGGGTCTCGAAAAAAACACCATAAGTGGAAAAATGAAGTATTATGTCCCGCGTGAAAAAAGTTCCCTTGCTCAAGCATGGGTCGAAAATAGTGCAAAAATGTTCAAAGTTTGACGGATTCCAGAGTTTAACTTGCATAAAAACAAGTATAAAACCTTACTAATTCTCTCTATTTATCATATCTCATAAATTGGCCTAGTTTTAAGTGCTTTTTCGTACCAAACTCATAATTGGTTCCGAATATCAAAACTGTACGTATCACTCCAAAGGTAGGATTCATAAATCTATTAAAATTTGTTGAAATCGATAATTTCTAGTTGAATAATAATATTTTGCAAACCAAAGTTAGATTGTTAAATTATAAACTTTCTTAGACTATAGCCAGAAAGTTTCTAATTCTAAAGAACAAATGGGAAAAAGAATTTGGACATGCGCAAAATTTTGAAAATCTTGTGAGCCTCACTTTCGACGAATTCATAGAATTCAAGCAATTCATAGATTTCCGTGAAATCTTAGAATTCGAGGAATCCTTAAATTCTCTTAATACTCTTAATTCTCAAAATTTCTTGAAATGTATGAATTCCTCGAATTGCTCAAATTCCCTGAATCCCTTGAATTCTCTGAATCCCTTCAATTCTCTAAATTCCTTCAATTTTCTAAATTCAAGGAATTATCTAAATTCAAGGAATTATCTGAATTCAAGAAATTATCTAAATTCTTTGAACTCTTTGAATTCCTTCAATTATCTGAATTCCTTTAATTCTCTGAATCCCCTGAATTCGTTATATTCGTTGTATTCTCTGAATTCCCTGAATTCGATGTATTCTCTGAATTATCTGAATTCGCTAAATTCTCTGAATTCGTTAAAATCGCTAAATTCTCTGAATTCGTTAAAATCGCTGAATTCTCTGAATTCGTTAAATTCGTTGAATTCTCTGAATTCCCTGAATGCCTTGCTTTCTCTAAATCCCTTGAATTCTCTGAATTCCTTAAATTCTTCGAATTCGAGGAATTCTCTGAATTCTTTGAACTCTCTGAATTACTCTAATTCTCCAAATTCCTTGACTTTTTTGAATTCTTTGGATTCCTTGAATTCTCTGAATTCCTTGAATTCTCCGAATCCCTTGAATTCTCTGAATTCAAGAAATACTCTGAATTCCTTGAACTCTCTGAATTACTTAAATTCTCCGAATTCTCTGAATTCTCTGCATTCCATGAATTCTCTGAATTCCTCGAGTTCGTTGAATTCCTTGAATTCGCTGCATGCCTTCAATTTTCTGAATGCCTTGCTTTCTCAGAATCCCTTGAATTCTCTGAATTCCTTAAATTCTTTTAATTCAAGGAATTTTTTGAATCCCTTGAACTCTCTGAATTACTCAAATTCTCTGAATTCCCTGAATTCACTCAATTCTCTGAATTCCCTGAATTCGTTGAATTCTCTGAATTCCTTGAGTTCGTTGAATTCCTTGAATTAGCTGAAATGCCTTCGATTAGCTGAATGCCCTGCTTTCTCTGAATCTCTCGAATTCTCCGAATCCCTTGATTTCTCTGAATTCAAGAAATTCTCTAAATTCTGAACTCTCTGAATTACTTAAATTCTCTGAATTCTCTGAATTCCCCTGAATTCTGAATTCTCCTGTTGGGGCTTATATCATGAGCACTCTACTTCCTCGTCATGATGAAATAGCAAATAGATAATTTGCTTTTTTAAAGAAGAAGGATTAATTATTTTAATAAAATTGTAAATCTCAATTTTTCCAATATTATAAATGATTGAAATTTTCTTAATCTTCAATGAAATATATTAATATTATAGAACAATCGATTTGTTTCAAGTCAAGGAATATTCTGTGTGCATGCATCAACTTTGAATTATGATAATGAAAAAAAGTTTGAACTATGGATAACAATTTTTCAAGTAGCAAAGACGTGCGAAAAAATGCAGTTAACATTTTTTGAAATCCTTCTGTCTGATTTAGGTTATTAGTGGTAAAAATAAGCCGTACGAATTTCATCAATTTATCTGAAACTATTGTCAAGTTATGGTGTTCACAAAAAAGTGTGGCATCAACACACACACACACAAAATTTAAATATCTAATGCAAGGTTCAGAACATTGTATTAGACATTTATCAATTGACGAAAGTTAAATTAAATGAATTGAAGATTTCTCTATGGGGAAGCAGAATAAATTTAAAGAAAGATTTTCTTATATTTACAATAATTTGGTAGGAATGTTTTCATAAAAATAGCCTTTGAAATATTTGTAAGCAAACTTTAAAAAAGTTAGTATACTTCATTCCACCAGAATTGAATAATTTTAACTGTTAAAAATTTATTATACGTAGATACAAAAGATCACCCTCGTATAAAATCTTACGTGAGGACATAAACGTGCACAGTTGGACAAGGGACATCTGTGCGCGTGCACAGTTAGGAAAGAGACATATGTGCACGTGCACAGTTGGGCAAGGTACATCTGTGCACGTGCACAGTTAGGAAAGTGACATCTGTGCACGTCGAAATTTCGACGTGCACAGATGGGCTCCTGTGGTCTTGGACGTGCAGAGGTGGACGTGCACAGTTGTCCGTCCGGCCATCGACGTGCACAGTTGGGCACCTGCAAAGTTGCTACGTGCAAAGTTGTCCGTCACCCTTTCTTGTCTACACTCACTATAAACCTTTATTCATGGGTAAGAAAAAAAAAGTCTAATTAGTGCAAACTGTAATGTAAAAAAATTAACAAACAACTTGTTTTGACATTTAAAAAAAAAGTGGGATTCGTCGGTTAAAAGTTATTTTGAACAAAAATACATTTTTTCCTGCTGTGAAACGATATTTACGAAATCAACTTCTTATAAAATGAAATTCTTAACAAGTGATAAGTAAAATAAAAGAAAGAAAAAGAAATTCGTTTCGTCTTCTGGAAATTTATTTGACTGGGTAACTGTTGTAAAATGTTATTTTCTCAAGTTAGTCATGTGACTAGCATCATTCGTACCCTTCACAAAACACTTTATTACTACAGATACAGAAGTTTTCATCAATGAATTATTGTGTTGTGAGAATTCTCTGAGTAAAATTTGCGATGTATGCACAAAATATATTTATTTTACAGGATGAAACTGACAATTCAAACAATGTTTCAATAGAATGTGAAGAACAAATTAAAACTATTGAATTTAAGGTTACTAAGAGAGAATTTGAGAATTTACTGGTTGTGAAGAAGTACAATAATAAACGGAGAGCAATTAGTTGCGAAAAATCGGAAAGAGAATATTCAGTTTTAAAAGATGGAGAGTGGCAAACACTCATAACAAAAAAATTATGGGAGAAAGCGAAAGTTCAATGTGCTTTTAATTATAAAACTCACAAAATGTATGTATTGACTAATCGAGGTACTTTTGAAGGTACATGCAAATGTGGTGCATCAATTCACGGAGATATAAATGACATTGACAACGAACAGTTCATTACAGTCACGTGTAAAATAACAGCTGGAAATGGGAAATGCGGGAAAAGATATTTGAGAGGAGAAGAAAGGAAAAATATCGGAAAAGAACTTTATGAAAAAAGAATTTGTGCAAGTACTTTTCGTGTTCATGAAGCTGACAAGTTAATGGACACTGATGGCAAGGAACCTCCGCATCTGTATTCAGAAAAAACATATAGAAATGCCAAGTACGAGCACGTAGATTCACAACATATAGATAGAAATCCAGTTAGAGCTGTAGAAGTCATGCAATTAACGACCCACAAATATATGATCCATTCATTGTTTGTGAACCCTTTTACAGTTCACTAATGGACCAATCACCAGATTCACGTTTATAATCATCATTGGAGAAAAGAGCACGTATCTGTAGCTTCCGACGCCACAGGTGGATTAGTGAAGCGTATCATACGAGCAAATAATGAATCCTGTAATGTGATTTATTTGTATGAAGGTGTCATTCTAACTGAAAATTGTCAATTTCCGGTGTGTCAAATGATAACTGAGGCTCATCATACAAATTCCATTAAGCACTTCATTGCAGAATTTTCAAGATCAGGAGCAATGCCACCAAAAGAAACAGTATGCGATATGAGTACCGCTTTATTAACAGCTTTGGTGCAAGTACTTACAGGGTATTTCACTGTAGATGATTATGCTGACGCCTGCCGAAATGATGTCATGCCACTGTGTTTCATTAGGATAGATGTTGCACATTTTAAGCATTTATATGTGACATTTTTAAAGGACAAAAGATCAATAATATCGAAATTATTTAAGAAGATGTTAGATTTGATTGTACTTTCTCGCAGCATTCCAGAAGTAACGGAAGCAATTCGGCGATTTTTAATTATCTGTCGAAGTGAATCTGAAGGAATGAATGTTTCTGGAGAAAAAACACAATGCGAAATTGTTAAGGAAAAACTGAGAGAAACATTGCTTGGAGAAGAAATCATTATATACGATGAAAACTTGCAAGAAGAGAAAAAATATTCAGAGGAAGTGCAAGGTACAGAAATCGTTGTGTAATTGTTGTTTGCAATGTTTCCACAGAAAAAAGAGAAGTAATTCTCGTAATGTTTCACTTAAAAAAACTGACATTTTTAATTACTTAACAATCAGTTTTTATTTAAAAATCTTTAAGGGCATGTCATACTTTACCATATGAGCAACTCAGTTTTTACAGGTTTTTTCCCCAATTTTTAATTTTTCAAAAAAATAATTGTGCACAGACGTGAAGTACATAAGGACGGACGTCTTTGGATAATTATATTTTAGAAAAGTAAAAAATTGTATAAAAAAACCTGCAAGAACTAAGTTGCTCACATAGTAAAGTATCACATGCCCTTAAGTTATTGAGAGATTATAAGAGAACTGTCAAATGCATTTAAAGGCATATGATACTTTACCATATGAGTCATTCAGTTTCTACAAATTTTTCCTCCAATTTTCAATTTTTCAAAAAAATATAATTGTTCACAGACGTCCGTCTTTATGTTTTTTACGTCTGTGAACAAGCCCTTAAAGGCTTGAAAATAATTGTGAACATTTATCAAATTAAATCTTTATGAAATGTCCATAATATACTTCACAAGGTAATAAAATGAACGCAAGAAATGTAGCCCCTATTAATTGTGTACATAGTATTAGCATGATTATGAATCATTAGATTACATTTGATCATGGTAATGGCTCTTAGGCTATGAAAGTAAACTCGCTGTCATTCATGATAAATAAAAAACTAATGTTTTTTAGATCAAGGAGCAGGTAAGAATTATTGGGATAAATTTGGACGTAAAATTGATGAGGAAGTTTCCAAGGCTATTGCCAATGATGAAGGTGATCGTATTAATGCTCACTATTGCCCAGAATTAGCTGACTATTTGTTTTCACATATGAAATGGTTGCCTTTATGGTCAAACATATGTAGAGATGATTTCGGATTCGGACGCGTGCCAGCCACTAGTGCACCTGTAGAGTCTGACTACAATAATATAAAACATCGAATTTTCAAAAACGAAGACTTACCCATGAGAGTTGACGACTTTCTTCGTATACACCTAGCGTTTCTTAATGGCAAAATGAAACTCATAGATGCTGCAATGAAAAAAAAAGAGGCGAAGACTGCAATTTCTGTGTCAACATCTGAGAGACTTCCCAAATGCAATCTCTGTCGAGAAAACAGCGAAACTAGTGGGGCACACAAGTAAGTGTTTTTGAGACTTTTATTTTAAAATAATACACCATAATAATTTTTCATATCAACAAGAAATAATAAAGTGCAACAGCGTAAATAATACAACCTTGCATTTTTACAAACCATATTTGGCTCCATATTGTGATTCCCCCTTTTAGCTGAAGCTGTCTAACATGCTTATTTCAGTCTGATTCGAATAATAAATAAATAAATAAATCCAGAAGATTCTTTCCTCGATACATTTTTATGAAATCGCATTTAAAAAAATGCCTATTTCACTATTAACCTGAACTTATGACAGTGGTATCCGATATTTATAAATGTTATATTACACTAATGCTTTTGCTGCAATACATAATTTTTTGTTCTTCAGGCTTAACAACAGTTTTTCGTAAAACATATACTGAACTATGTTTTTAGAATAATTATTCCCACAGAATAACAAAAAATAAATTAAACCCCTCCCCCAGTTACTTTTCCAACATTATTTTTCTTTTTGTTGGTGGATAAAAATTATTTTAAAAGAATTCTTCGAAAACTAAAGATAAATAAAAAAAGTTTAAAGAGAGTTTTAAAAGTGTTAGATTTTCTCGCATTTGAAAATTTTTATAATACGAGAGCTTCTCCCAGAAGAGAAATTTACCACTGGCGTGGTATTGCGCCGGATTACCTTAGATACTGGACCAGTACTGGTGAAACCTCTAATGATAACTATGTTCTGTACTGGCATACTTCTGGTCAACCACTGGCTTGGTACTATGCCAGTATTCGGTACTACAACAGCTGGCCTCGTACCAAGCCAGTTGTGTGGACGGTACTCGGAAAATACCGGTTATGGTATTGAGTCAATAATGAGTCGATTATTTCGACAGTACTGTCCGAGTACCGTCCACACTACTGGCTTGGTACCAGGCCACTTGCTGGTATTACCAAACACTGGCCTAGTAACGTGCCAGTAGTTGGCCAGTAGTATGTCAGTACATAACTTACCTTATCATTAGGGGTTTTACCAGTACTGACCCAGTACTAGAATTTCCCTCTGGGCTTTTAAGCTTTAAGGCATACTTTTTAATTTATTATTGTACAGGTGCGGAATATGTCATAAAAATGTGCATGCTCTGCCAGAATGTTCGGAACCTTTTAACGATGAAGAAGAGGGTTATGGACAAAAAAGGATTTGCTTATCTTGCAAAAAATCAATGAACAAGGTTATATCCAATAGACATGAAGAAAACTGGAGAGGACTCAATAAGCAACCAGACTACCTAGACAGTGATTTTCTCTTCCATAGTCACCTCAAGAAGATGCCTATTCTTAGGAATGGAAGCGATCTTAAATTAAAAGCAACTACCTTCAACAACAAAAAAAATCACTGTTCAACACACTTGCGGCTTCGACAGTTTCGTACAGTTATTACTAGCTGCTTACTTCGATAGACCAAATTTCAAACTGGAAATCTTGGAATTATCATCGACTCACCTTATTTTTGATCTGATAAAAGATTTGGCTGAAAAGCAAATTAATAACGGCACTTACGAAAAAAGAGCAAAAATTTTATATCCGTTCTTTTCAAGCAGTAATTCTGCAAAAGATTCGGAATGTATTTTACTGAATTGTGCATCCACTGCACCAACAATATGCCGCCTAGTTTGTCCAAGAAATTTTGGAGTGGAAGAAACCACAGAATGTACCAAAGGGTGCAAAAAAACAATTTTTAGGTTGGTTATCCAAGCAGACTTGCCATCGCTTATGAACAAAAATGAAACAGACTTCGAAGAAGAATTAGTACTTCCATCGAAACAATGCTCGAATGCATCTTGTGGTGGAATACAGAAAAGTACAATTACTGAAAAAGGTGCGAACATAATTATGAAAAAACAAGTTTAACATAGCAATCTAATTCAACTAATATTACCGTTTATGATAATACAATAAAAAGTATTGTAGTTTTGTACACTTTTCTTAATATTAATGTGTTTTGTAGTTTTCTCTACTTGCATCATTCTTTATTTTAGGTCCATTTTTCTTGCTCGAAGTATCGGATCCTGAAAGTAGAAACAATCTGGAACCAGAAGTTGTGCTCGGTTTCCTTCCGACTACTCTCAATTTGAAGGGCATAGAGTTTCAATTGATCGGCGTGATCAATTATTATCCACCACCATCTAACCGAAGATGCTCTGATATCGAAAGTATCGGACATTATACGGCACTCGCTTTTCGCAAAGACCATACTTGGTTTGAATATGACGACCAAAAATCGGATAAAAAGCCAAGAAAGATCAGTAAAGACTTCACTGCGAAACCAAGCCTCATTATGTACTCTATTTAGTAAAGCACATTTTTCAGAGAATTACAATAAAACAGAATTTTATAACGGTTTATCTTCCACATTGTCGTTCATTTGAATGAAACAATCCCCAAACAATCATCAACCGATTTCCTTAGATAATTTATTCATTGAAAAAAATTATACCTTTTTTTAAGCGTTGAATTTAGTACTACATGGATTGTTATTTTAAAATTAATCTATGACAAAGAGCCACAAAACAGTCATGAAGTATGGGTAGAATGATTATCTGAAAAAATTATATTTTTCTTTTCGAGTTTGATATTCAGACCTATGCGGAGAAAACGCTGTAGTTGGGCCAGCCGTACATATGTAAGAATATGGGACAACCATTTTATATGATTACAACAACCACATAAAATGGTTATCCCAAATTCATACATATCATGATTGGTCCAACCATAGCTTTTCTTTCCGTGCAAGGGCTATCTGTTGTGATTTGTAGTGTCTTGTAGAGCCGTGGAATAACCGTAAAATACAGCCAAAAAGATTTTGTCGATGAAGCGTTGTTTTTGAAAAATTGAAATTTAGTACATTTAAGAGCCGTAAAAAAGCCGTAAAATATGGCCAAGAATATTTGTTGAAAAAAGCAGGTTTTATATTTGAGGGTTGATTTTGACCATGAAGGGTTGTTTTTGAAAAATTGAAATTTAGTACATTTGAAAGCCGTAAAAAAGCCGTAAAATATGGCCAAGAATATTTGTTGAAAAAAGCAGGTTTTATATTTGAGGGTTGATTTTGACCATGAAGGGTTGTTTTTGGAAAATAGAAATTTAGTACATTTAAGAGCCGTAAAAAAGCCGTAAAATATGGCCAAGAATATTTGTTGAAAAAAGCAGGTTTTATATTTGAGGGTTGATTTTGTCGATGAAGGGTTGTTTTTGAAAAATTAAAATTTAGTACGTTTAGGAGCCGTAAAAAAGCCGTAAAATATTGCCAAGAATATTTGTTGAAAAAAGCAGGTTTTATATTTGAGGGTTGATTTTGACCATGAAGGGTTGTTTTTGGAAAATTGAAATTTAGTACGTTTAAGAGCCGTAAAAAAGCCGTAAAATATGGCGTAGTTGTTTTCCTTTTTAATATATTTTTTTTATGTGTTAGAGGTGCCGGTTGTCGCCCAGTGAGCATCCCATACATAAAAATACATTTTTTGAAAAATGTAAGGGTTGTTTTGTGATATTGATTTGTGGTGTTTTGTAGAGCGGTAAAATAGCCGTAAAATATAGCCAAGAATATTTGTTGAAAAAAGCAGGTTTTATATTTGAGGGTTGATTTTGTCGATGAAGGGTTGTTTTTGAAAAATTGAAATTTAGTACATTTAAGAGCCGTAAAAAAGCCGTAAAATAT
>CAKNYM010026232.1:0-14382 GCA_932195095.1 Andricus curvator | reverse complement strand
TTCGTAAATGCGTAAATTTTCCAGTAAATTTTTATTTCTAGGCTCATTTTTGGAAAATCTTATTTTTCTTGTAAAAAATGGTTTTAGAGAAAAAGTGTACAGAACACAAAAGATGGACTTTTTTATGGTCTACATCTACAACTTTTAATTAAATAATTTTTCGAAATTCCCATTATTTACGAAAATAAATGGAAGAAACCATTATTTTATGGGTTTTTCATGGTTTTCGTCATTACAATCAAATTTTTGCCAATTTTCACTATGATATTCGTAATCAGCGCATCAAAATACGTAAGTGTACGTAGTGCCACATGAATCGGAGGTAACCACTATTCGGAACTACACCCAAATTTTCAACCCAAAAGATTAATTTTCTACCAAAAAAGACCAATTTTCAACAAAGTTTATGAATTTTCATCTAAAAAAAAATCAATTTTCAACCAAGATTGGAATAGTTAAAATTTCAGAAAAATAAATTTTCAACCAGAAAAAAAGAAACGAATTTTCAAAAAAATTTATTTTTTTTCATAACAAAAAAATGATTTTTCAACAAAATAATTCAATTTTAAACTAAAAAAGATAAATTTACAAACCAAGATTCGACTAGTTAAAGTGTCAGAAAAATAAATGTTCAACCAGAAATTAATAAACGAATTTTCAAAAAAATATGTTTTTTTCAGAACAAAAAAATGATTTTTTAACAAAATAATTCAATTTTAAACTAAAAAAGATAAATTTACAAACCAAAAATGTAATATTTCAATTTGCAGTTAGAAAAGTGAATTAAAAAAAAAACGAGTTTTCAGCAAAATTATTCATTTTCAACAAAAAATATAAATTTTCAAGCGAAAATGTAATATTATATCTTCGGATAAAAAATATTAATTTGCAACTAAAAAGAAACGAATTTTCAACCAAAAATATGAAATTTTGTTCAAATAGATGAATTTTCTATCAACAAAAAAACGGATTTTCAATTAAACAGTTTTTTTTCAACGAAAGAAATTAATTCTGAACGAAAAATAGAATAGTTAAATTTTCTGCTAAACAGATAATTTTTTAACGAAAAAGATTACATTACTATCCAAAAATGTAAATTGTCCACAAAAAATGTAATAGTTAAAGTGAATTTTCAACTAAAATGATGAACCTTCAACTAAAAAAAAAATTTAATTTTCAACCAAATAAAAATATATGTATTAAGTGTGATATATATTTGTTTAAACAATAAATGCTTTGAATTAAATTTAAACCAAAAATATGGATTTAAGAAGAAAGTTAATTTTCAATCAAATTAATTAATTTTTGACAAAAAAATACGAATTTTCAATAAAATATATGAATGTTTAACTAGAAAATATCAATTTTCAACAAAAAATGGAATGGTTACACTCTTAGTGATAACAATTTATCCTCAACCAGAAAAGAAGAGTATTTTCAAAAAAATAATTATATTTTCAACAAAAGAGATGAATTTTCAACTCAAATGAGTTTAATCCAAAAGATGATTTTTTAACTCGGAAGATTAATTCTCGAAAAATGGAATAGTTTCTTAACTAAGAATATGAATCTTTAAAAAATATGAATTTTTAACAAACTAGTTGAATTGTTAACTTAAAAAGATGAATTTTTTACTAAACGGTTAAATTTTCAACCAGAAAGGTGAATTTTCCAGCAAAAAGATTAATGTTCTACTAGAAAACACGAATTTTCAACAAAATACTTCAATTTGCAACAAAATTGTTGAATTTTAAAGCCGAAACGACGAATTATCTACAAACCGGTTGAGTATCCAGTCCGGAAATATGATTTATTAACAAAAAAATTAATTTTTAACGGAATAGTTTAATTTTCTACGGGAGTTCTGGATCCTCATACAAACCAGATTAATTTAGACCCAAACAGTTACATTTTCAATCCAAAAGATGCATTTTCAGGCCAGAAGATTAATTTTCGACCAAAAAAGATAAATTTTTAACAAAATTCATGAATTTTCAACTAGAAAAGATCCATTTTTAATAAAAAATATTAATTTTCAACCAAAAATGGAGTAGTTACATTGTTAGTTGGAAAAATTAATTCTCGACCAAAAAAACAACTAATTTTCAACAAAATAGTTACATTTTTAACAAAAATAATACAATTTTCTAAAAGAGAAAAAAAAACAGAGAAAAAAAAACAAGATTCAAATTTTAAATCAAAAAGAAAGAAATATGAATTTTCAAACAAGAAAGATGACTTTTCTACCATGAAAAATGAATTTTTAATCCAAAAGGACGAATTTTCAACAAAACAGTTAAATTTTCGACCAAAAAGGATAAATCAACAAAATAGTTGAATTGTATACCTACAAAAATGAATTTTCATCAAAAATGTAATTTTCAATCAAGAGAGATGAATTTTCAACCAAATAGTTGAATTTTCAACTAAAGAATATAAGTTTTCCACCAAAAATAGAATAGTTACATTTTCAGTTTAAAAAATTATTTTTCAACAAAAACAAAATGAACTTTCTACCTATTAAATAGAACCAAAAATAATACGAACTTTAACAAAATAGATAAATACACAGCCAAAAGATTAATTTTCTATAAAAAAATACGAATTTTCAGTAAAATAGATAAATTTTCCACAAAACAGTTGAATTTTCCACTCGAAATCATGAATTTTGAACCAAAAAGTTAATTTTCTACCAAGAAGTCAATTTTTCAAATTAATTGTTTAATTTTTAAACAAATACTTGAAATTTCTACCAGAATAATTGAATTTTCAACCAAATAGTTGAATTTTCAACTAAAATCGATAAATTCTCAACCGAAAATGGAATAGCTTAATATTTAGTTTAAAAATTTATTTAAAAAAAGACGCGAAGCATCAACTAGTTAAATTTAATCAAAAAAGAGGAATTTTTAGCAAAATATTTGAATCCACAGACAAAAAGATGAATTTTCAAAATAGAAGATTAATTTTCTACCCAGAAAGACGAATTTTCAATAGAATAGATAAATTTTCCACAAAAAAGTTGAATTTTCCACCGACACTATGATTTTTCAATAAAAAAGTTACTTTTTCACCAAGTAGTTAATTTTTCAAATAATTAGTTTAATTTTTAACCAAATAGTTGAATTTTCTACCAAAATAATTGAATTTTCAACCAAGAAGTTGAATTTTCAACTGAAAAAGGTCAGATTTCAGCCGAAAATGGAATAGCTTAATATTCAACTTAAAAATTAATTTGGAACAAAAAAAAAAACAAATTTCCATCTAGTTTGATTCAATCAAAAAAGACGAATTTTTAACAAAATAGTTGAATCTACAGTCAAAAACATGAATTTTCAAAAAAAAAGATTCATTGAATCTACAGTCATAAAGACAAATTTTCAAAAAAAGTAGATTAATTTTTTAGCCAAAAACACGAATTTTCAACAAAATAGATACATTTTGCAAAATACAGTTCAATTTTCCATCATACACCAAATAGTTGAATTGTCTACCAAAATAGTTAAATTTCCAGCCAAATAGTTGAATTTTCAACTAAAAAAGATCAGTTTTGAACAAAAAAAAACGAGTTTTCTACCAGTTAAAATGAACCAAAAAAAGACGAATTCTTAACAAAATAGTTGAATCCAAAATTAAAAAGATGAATTTTAAAAGAAAAATAATTTTCTATCAAAAAGACAAATTTTTAATGAAATAGATCAATTTTCCACAAAACAGTTTAATTTTCCACCTGACACTATGAATTCTCAACAAAAAAGTTAATTTTCTACAAAGTAGTTAATTTTTCAAATAAATGATTTATTTTTAACCAAATAGTTGAATTTTCTACCAAAAAAAATTGAATTTTCAACCAAGTAGTTGAATTTTCAACTAAAAAAGATACGTTTTCAACCAAAACTGGAATAGCTTAATATTCAGTTTAAAAATTAATTTGCAAAAAAAAAATGTCAACTAGTTTGATTCAATTAAAAAAGACAAATTTTTTACAAAATAGTTGAATTTACAGTCAAAAACATGAATTTTCAAAAAAGGAAAATTGATTTTTTTCCTAAAAAGACGAATTTTCAACAAAATAGATGAATTTCCCACAAAAAAGTTCAATTTTCCACCCTACACCAAATAGTTGAATTGTCTACCAAAGTAGTTAAATTTACAACCAATTAGTTGAATTTTCAACTAAAAAGGATAAGTTTTTCATCAAAAAAGAAATAGTAACATTTTTAGTTCAAAAAATTAATTTTTTACAAGAAAACGAATTTTCTACCAGTTAAAACTACTTATTTTATAGCTGAAGTACTTCGTAAAAAATTAATGTTTTGATTGAATTAAGATTTATCGTTTTAGTTTCAATTTCAACTATTTGGTCCTAAAATCAGATTTTTGGTAGAAAATTCAGCTAAAAAATTTAACTAATTTTTCAAAAGTTTAATTTTTTTGTTTAATCTCAACTATTTTGTAAACGTCCCCTCTTTTGGTCGAAAATTCAACATTTTTGTTGAAAATTCGTCCTCTTGGATTGAAAATTCATCTTTTCTGGCAGAAAAGTCATCTTTCAATGTTAAAAATTCATCTCTCCTGTCTGAAAATGACCTTTTTTTTTGAAAATTCTACTTCAATTTCGATACTCACAAAACGAGATTGATATTTGGCGAATGATTTGAAAGTGTTGACCATGCTTCGTCGCTCACAGAAGGAAGTGATTTTGATTCCGGATGTGCTTCAATTCGCAAGGTTTCCAACTGGACATTTTGATCACAGAGCGCCTTCAGTAATTCATCACTGAGCAAAGAATATGAAAGAGACAATTCTCTAAGACATCGGCAATGATTAACCAATGCTGTAATACCTTAAAAATAAATAAAATGTCATTAATTGCAATTTTATCTGATATTAGACCTTGAATACAAATGGGTCTGAGCGAAGAGCTTTACATGGTGAATTTGTGAAGCTCTTCACCTGGGGTGATTGCTAGAGAGATTGATCAGCGAACTGGGTCGGAGCAGTGTTGCGGAACGAACTTGTTATTTAAATAAACAACACGGGAATTCTAGATTAATCTAAAAATCCATACCCCCCCCCCCCCCTTATACCGCCTCGAACAATTTTCTTCCTCACTTTTCTCATATGGCCTCCCTGATCCGCGGCTAGAACCGAGTGAGCCTCCCACAACTTCTTCCTCCTCTATTTCCTCCTCTCCTCACTTCCTCAGCCATCACTCCCCCTTCCCCTACTATCCCTCCCATTATTTCCCCACACTTGCTCCTCTCTCATTTTCCCTTATTTCCTCTTATTTTCCATACTTTCCCTCCTCTCAATTCTCCCCATTACCCCTACTTCCTTACCCCCAATTTCTCCTACTTTGCCGCCCTTCATTTTTGCTCTCTTCCCCTACTTTCCGTCCCCTCATGTCCCCTCACATCCTCAACGTTCCGAGCCCTCATTTCCCCTCAATTGTCCTACTTTCCCACCCCTCATTTCCCCTACTTTCCCTCATCTTATTTCCCCTCACATCCCCTACTTTCGGAAACAATGTAACTTTTTTTAAACTTTTTAAGTCGCTATTGATTAATAAAGAATGGTTATCGAAAATTCGTCAATAGGTCAATCATCGCGTCTCGAAGACGCTAACAATTACGTCAAATAGAGTACAGTTATATTCCCACTAGAAAAAATCCTTTTATAAACAAGGTCAATAATTTACTTCCATTTAAGAACGATATTGGTAGGTTATGGTAGACCATGATCGGTTCTTCAATTTGACAGTCGAAGCGTCTCGAAGACGCGAACAAAAAAGTTTTTCTTATATCATGAAGATAAACAATATATTTTTTTAATTTATAAATTGGTATTGCTAAATCATAAGAGGTCGTAGAAGGTACGTCAATAGGTCATTCGACGTGTCTCTAAGACGCGAACAAACATTTCAGATAAAGTACTGTCGTATTCCTAATATGAGACAAAGTTTTTCTCACACAAACATAATCCGCAAGTTCTTTTGAAACTTCGAAAATCGGTACTGGTGTGTCATAATAGGTCTAAAAATTGGTCCATCTTTTCATCTCGAAGACGCGAACAAATACACTACATGTAGTATTGATGTATTTTGAATATCAAAAAAGTTTTTCTTATATAAGATGAATAAACCATTTTTTTGAAACTTTATACATCGGCAATGGTAGGTCATAAAAGTTTCAACAATAGGTCGATCGGTGCATCACGAAGACGCCAACAAGTACACTATGTGTAGTATTGATGTATTTTGAATATCAAAAAAGTTTTTTTCATATAAAGAGAATAAACCATTTTTTTTTACTTCATAAATCGGTACTGGTAGGTCATAAAAGTTCCAACAATAGGTCGATCGATGCGTCTCGAAGACGTGAACAAATATACTAGCTATTGTATTATTGTATTTTGAATATTAGAAAAGTTTTTCTCATATAAACAAGGTAAATTTTTGTTTATTGAGAATTTACCTACCGGGCGATTTTTCACTAAAATGAGGATATCTCGTGATCCAAAAGAGTCACCATCATTTTTTTTAAATTAAAGGTGAAATATTAAGGAATTTGTAAATTCTAACTATGAAAAGTAAAAAGGTGCGATATTGACGAAAATTGAATTAAAAAATTGTTTGGACTTATTTTTGGACCAAAATTTTGTTGATTCAAACAAATCGTTTTCTGAGTCTACAATTTATATTCAGTACACTCAATTAAATAAAGTTAATTACACTCAACTCCCGATATAAGACCCCCCGGTTTACGCCATTCCTAGAACTGATGGCCTCCGCAGTTTCGTGATGAAAAGAGCCGCGGGGCTGCAAGAGAGGATGTGCTCAGTCAAGCGTGACAAACAGCTCGCGGGCCGCACTCTCAGCGCGTTAGTTGCATCAGGTTGCGTCATGCGTCCAAATCCAACAAATGATTCATGCGGCCCTGGCTGTTCTTATATCGGGAGATGAGTGTAAATGGAAGAGAAGATTTAAGCAAGCAAAAATAATTTGAATTTATGATCCTATAATTATAATGAATATTTTATGAACATCAAAAATATTTATTAAAGAAATTGTACCTTGAGGTGATAATTTGGGACAGTCATCGATATGTAACAATTTTAAAGCTGCGGTAGTGTGAGGTTTTAATGTTGTGAAGCAGATTTCCTCTGCGGCAGCTTCCTCATTTTTTAGGGATTTAATGGGCGTTTTTTCACATTTTAGTGTCAATGCGGAATTGAAATGATCATTATCAACCACGATAATTTCCGGTCTCCTCGGGCTCATAAATGCCAACATCTATAGAAAAAAACATTATACATTTTTTTATTCATACATTCATACATACAATAAAAATAATTAAAATCAATCAGAGTTTCCGAAAAATTGTGGAATTCGAAATTAAAAGTTTTAATTTGGAAAAAATGAAAAAATAAAATTCACATTTGCAATTAAGTTGACTTATTTTCCCCTTAAGAAAGTTCTCTAGGATTTTGATTACATTTCTATTATCTTTTTATATTTTATATTACATTGGTAATGTTTTTACCTTTTTACTAAAAGAAAAAAATCTTCCCTTAAAGAAACTTGATTAAAAAATAGAATTTTGATTATATATTAAGTATCATTTTATTATAGTCTATATTTTTATTTTATTTATTTTTTCTCTTTTTATTATTAGTTCTATTGTAATTAGAAAAAAAGCTATATTCATATCATAGTCAAATTGAATATGACTTTTAGTATTATTCAGTTTTTTATTTTGCAGGATTAAAAAATTTTTAGGAAAACTTCGAATCATTTCAAACGATGTTTTATAAGTTTTTGAGTTTTGAAAAGTTCAGTTTTTTCAGATTACGAAAAAAAATCTTTTTAAGAATTTTAAAAGTTTATTTAAAAAATGAATTCTCAGAGAAAAATAAAAAATATTTCGAAACTTTTGAGCTGATTTCAAAAAATTTTGAAAAAGAATTTCAGGAAAGATTTAGAAGTCTGGAAAAGATTGAAAAATAATTTCAAACTTGAAACGATTAAAAAAATTTGAAGCAAAATGTAGATTTTCAAAGATTTCAAAAAACAGGTTTTTAATAATTTTGAAAGGTTTTAAGAGAATAAAAAAAATTATTTAGATTCCAGGGAAATTTATAAATGATTTTTTCTGTTTAAAAATGAATGTTAAAAGAAAATTGAAAAAGAAGAAGAGTAAGAAAAAGTAAAAGAGTATATTTAAGAGATACTTAGAAACTTTGAAAAGATAGGAGAACAATTTAAAACTTACAAATATTTCTTACGAAAATCTGTTCAATCTAGGTTTTTAAAGATTCCCAAAAAGAAGCTTTTTAAGAATTTTGAAAGGTTTAAAGTGAATAAATTTTTTTTGTATTCTTGGGAAAATTTCGAACGATTTTTTGCTATAAAATTAATTTTAGGAGAAAATAGAAAAACATTACAAAAGATTTTAAAGCAAACTTTTTCCATCTTGCATGATTATAAAATTGTAGGAAAATTTCAAGTAAGCTTGAAAGATATTTAGATGCTTTAAAAAGATTTAAAAATAATTTACTACTAAACAATATTTAAAAAAAAATTAATATAGATTTTTGAAGATTCTGAAAAAAGAAGCTTTTTAAGAATTTTGAAGGGTTACAAGAGAATAAGAACTTTTATTAAGATTCCTAGGGAAATTTCGAATGATTTTTTGCTAAATCATTAATTTTAGAAGAAAATTAAATACAATTTTAAAAGATTTCAAATGATTTCCTAAAATTTTGAAAAAGAATGTGAAATATTTTAGAGCAAATTTTTTTATATTACACGATTACAAAATTTTCGAAAAAATGCGAGTAAGCTTAAAAGATACTTAGCAGCTGTAAAAAAATTTGAAAATAATTTATAATTTAAAAAGATTTCAAAAAATTCTAAAGAAACAAGAGTTTTTTAAGATTTCGAAAAAAACGCTTTTTAAGTATTTTGAAAGGTTTCAAGAGAATAACAATGTTTTTTACAGATTTCTGGATAAATTTTTAATTATTTTTTCGCTGAAAAATAATTTCAAGAGAAATATTAAGAAAAATGAAAAAGATTTCAAATGATTCACTAAAATTTCGAAAAACAGTGTAGAAGATTTTAAAGTCAAATTTTAGAAAAAATGCCAGTAAGCTTGAGAGATATTTAGAAGCTTTGAAAGGATGTAAAAATAATTGAAATTTGGAAAATATTTCAAAAAATCGTTTTAAAAATGTAATTTGAAATCCCTGGGAAAATTGAAAATGATTTTTCATATTGAAAAATTATTTATTTAAGAAAAATTAAAAAGATTTAAAGAAATGTTTTTTAGTTGAAATATCAACAATAACATACTTTCCCTTTCCTGCTCCCCCTGAATTCCCCTACTTTCCCTCTAGCCACTATTTCCCCTCCCCCCACTTCAACCATCGCTTCCCCTCCCTTCCCCAACTTCTTCCTCAACTACTTCCTTGACTTCTCAATCCCCCACTAATTCCCCCTAACTTCCTTCCCCATCTCATTTCCCATCACTTTCCCTAGTTCCGCTCCCCTCACTTCCCCTTTCCTCATTTCTCACTACTTCTTCAACTTCACCTACCCTCATTTCCCCTCACGCCCTCTACTACCCCTTCGTTAATTTCCCCTATTATTCTATCCCTCATCTCCCTCACTTACCTCCCTACATTTTCCCTCAATTCCTCCACTTTCCCTGCTTCATTCCACTATTATTATTATTATTATTCCACTATTTCCCATCACTTTCCCTAGTTCCGCTCCCCTCACTTCCCCTTCTTATCCTCTCCTTATTTCTCACTATTTTTCCAACTTCACCTACCCTCATTTCCCCTCACGTCCCCTACTTCCCTTTCGTTAACTTCCCCGACTTCCGTATCCCTCATCACCCCTACTTACCTCACTTCATTTTCCTTCAATTCCTGTACTTCTCCTTCCTTAGTTCCACTATCGCCACTTCTCTAATTTCTCCTGCTTCCCCACCCATAACTACCCCTACTTCCCCTAGAACTGCTTTCCGTATTTCCCCTACTTACCATCTCTTCATTTCCCACTACTTTTCCTACTTCACCTGTTCTTATTTCCCCTCACTTCCCCTACTTCCCCTCCGTTTATTTCCCCAGCACAGGGTGGGGGGTTAAGAGTTAGTAGTTGAGATTTTGGAGTATGAAGTTGGTTATATAAAATTAAAATTATATTTTGTATTTAAAAATAGGAGTGGGGTCACAAATTGTCACAAAAGATAGGGTGAGTCAAAAATCACTGAAAATAGAGTCGCGTACATATTTAATTTTTTTCTTAATGTCAACTTTGTTGCTAAATGAAAAAGTAATAAAAACAAAATTCAAAAATCAAGTCTCAAAATTCTCTTTCAAATTTAGTGAAATTCAATTCTAAAGAAAAATTCTTAAACCGGATCAAAATTGTAAGCTCTAGACTAATTGGTCCAGAAAAACTTTTTTCCCACTGTGCGCCCCTTCGTAAGGCAGCGTACTATTTGTTGGGGGGGGGGGGGGGGGGCGCGGTATCCCTAGCGGAATTACAAATTTTTTGAACGGACCCTAAATAGTTATTCGAAACATTGATTTTTTATTGAAAAAAGATTTTTCCCTCAAATCTAAAAAATACACATTGATGATGCTAATTTAATAAAAGAAGAAAAAATTACCTTATGGATACTTCAGGATTCTTTGAAGGATTCCACACCACTAAGGACTGCAAGTTCTTCAGGAGACCAATCTTCTCGAAGGATGCAGTCAATATGAATAAGGCATTTCTGCACTGCACCCAGAGAGAATGGATTAGAAAGGTTCCAAGTATAAATTTTTACAAGCAATATATATTGCAATCCTGTTTAACAAGAATTTGTACGTGGTAAGTGCCAACGTGCATGGCAATTATTCGGGACATTCACGATAGTAAAGGGTCTGATAGCAGGCCATTCACGTGCATGTCCTTGTACACAATTTCTGACACAAGTCACGTGTTTCTAAGCTTTTAAATACTATACTTATTAATAACAAATGAAGAAAAGAAAATTGGAAATATTAATTTAGGGGAAGCCTCCCTACAGTGGATAACGCAACCTACAGTGGATAATCATTAATTAAAAATACAAAAATAAAAATATTAAAATATGTCATATAATTGATTTAATATAATCAATAAATAAGACATTATACGTGTTTATAAATTACAATTGGAATTCATTATTTTTCTTTTATTTATACTCTTAATTAATGATTATCCACTGTAGGTTGCATTATCCACTGTAGGGAGGTTTCTCCTATTGCCAATATCAAGTCACGTGTTTGTGAGCATTCACAAACTATAATTATTAATAACAAATGAAGAAAAGAACATTGGAAATATTAATTAACGGAAAACCTTCCTACAGTGGATAACGCAACCTACAGTGTATAATCATTAATTAAAAATACTAATATATGTAAAATATTTTATTTAATATCATTAATAATTGAGACACTATACGTTTTCATGAATTAAAATTATAATTAATTATTGCTTCCTCATAGAGGAAGCTTTGTAATGGTAACATTTTCCAAAAATTTTTAATTCATTTAATTGAACCTTCCCCAATTTAAGCTAGCTGTGAATTCGATCTCAAGTGTTTCCACTTTGTTTGTATTTATAATTATATGGTGCTCATTTCACGAGCACTTTGCTTCCCGTTAGCAAATGTATTTGCTTCCTCATAGAGGAAGCATTAGTTATTTTTTTTCAATAATAGACAAACAAAAGTCTTCATTTTGATCAATTTAAAAATAGAAATGTACAAAAAATACAAAATTATAAAATAATACAAACAATTTTTGAAATACAAAGACAAATCAGATTCTGTCGCACATTCTGTCGCACCCTATCCCTTTGCCAGCTTTATGATTTTTTTTTAAATTGTCTGAATTATTCTATTTGAAAATTTATGATCAAAAAATCTTTTCTATTCATGCATCGTCAACTTTGCATTATGTCGATGAAAAAAGTTTTTCTGTTAGAAACAGATGATTCATATATTATAAATGAGCATACCTTCCTTAATCTTCAATAAAGTGTATTAATATTATAGATCCATCGATTTTCCTCGAATCAAGGAATCTTTTCCGTTCTTGCATCAATTGTAAATTATGTTAGTGAAAAAAATTTTACTATAAAAAACCGTGTTTTCAAATGTTATGCATAACCATAGCTTCCTAACTCTTCAATATAATGTATCAAAGCTACAGATCAATCGATTCGTCTTGAATCAACACAACTTTTCTATTCTCGCATCAACTTTAAATTATATTGAAGAAAAAAGTTTCACCATGAAAAGCCGTATTTTCAAATATTATGCATTAACATAGCTTCCTTAATCTTCAATAAAATGTATTAACATCATAGGTCAATCGATTCGTCTCGATCCAAGGAATCTTTTATATTCTTGCATCAACTTTGAATTATGTCAATGAAAAAAGTTTTACTATAAAAAACTGATTTTTAAAATATATAAATTACCATAACTTCCCTACGTTTCAATAAAATATATTAACAGTATAGGTCAATCGATTCGTCTAGAACCAAGGAATCTTTTATATTCTTGCATCAACTTTGAATTATGTCAATGAAAAAAGTTTTACTATAAATAACCGATTTTTCAAATATTATGCATTAACATCGCTTCCTTAATCTTCAATAAAATGTATTAATATTATAGGTCAATCGATTTGTCTCGATCCAAGGAATCTTTTATATTCTTGCATCAATAACTTTGAATTATGTCAATGAAAACAGTTTTACTATAAAAAACCGATTTTCAAAATATATAAATTACCATAACTTCCCTACGCTTCAATAAAATATATTATTAGTATAGGTCAATCGATTCGTCTAGAACCAAGGAATCTTTTATATTCTTGCATTAACTTTGAATTATGTCAATGAAAAAAGTTTTACTATAAAAACCGATTTTTCAAATATTATTAAGTGCTCAGAAAAAATCCAACAAATATTTTTAGAAATCCTTCAGTCAGTTTCAAGATATTAGTCGGGAAAATGAGTCCTCCAAATTTGATCAATTTATCTGCGATCGTTTTCAAGTTATCGTGTTCACAAAAAAGCGTGACATCCACACATCCACACACACATCCGGACAATTGCTTAGAACATTGTATTAGACATTTAACATTAAACATAATTTATTTGTCTTTTTCAAAAATCTGTTCTTCGCGTGATATTTTTTTCAACCAATTACGCTTTTATAGGTTTCAAAAAATCAAAATTTGTTTAACAATTATGGAAATAATCAAAACTAAACTGAAAACTCCAGCACTTAAAGTGGAACTCTTCTAAATTTCAAGCTTCAGAAAAGTTTAATTTAGAAATTTGTAATTCAAATGCTCAATAATGTATACGTATAGAACAAATGCTTTTAAATTCTTTTAATTGAATAATTGTATGTAATGCCCATAAACGGCAAAATTTTTTGTTTCAAACTTTTATAAAATGAAGATTTGAAAGATTTCTTGTTAAAGAATAACAATCCACGTTACTATAAGCAGTGCTTCAAATTAAAGAATCAATCAATAAATTTTGTTAATTTTTAAATAATACCATTATAAACAATTTCAAGTTAGAAACATGAAAGATTAAACAATTTAATTTGTTTATAAACCGAGTATTTTACCAACTATAAGTTTAATTGTTTCTGGTAGTTTCAAACTAATAATTCTTCATGTGTTAATTATAGATCAAAAATGGTTTTGACATATTTTTAAACATTCTCTTAAAATTACCTTTTCGAGAAAAAAATTTAATTTTCCCAGGAATTTCAACAAAAACTGTTATTATCTTGAATCCTTACAAAATCTTCAAGAAGCTTACAAATTTATTTCAAAATCTTTAAGAATCTACATTTTGTTTTGAATTGTTTGAAATCTTTTCAAATTTAAAATTATTATTGAAATTTCTTCAGAATTTATAATATCATCCAAAAAGATTTGAATTTTTCCTAAAATTTGTTTGAAATCCTTCAAAATTGAAAAACTTGTCTTAAAATCTTCCAGATTCTTTATTGACAATTTTGGAAATCTTTTTACATCTTTTTAAATATTCTCCTAAAATTAATTTTCGAAATAAAAACTCGTTTAAAGCTTTCCCAAGAATCTTTAAACGAGATGTTACTATCTTAAAACATCTCAAAATCCTCAAAAACCTTCAAACTTGTATTTTTAAATCTTCAAAAATCTAATTTTTTGTTAATTTCTTTAAATTTTGAATTATTTTTCAAAGTTTTTCAAAACTTTCAAATAATTACAATTTTTCAAACAATGAAAAATTAAAAAAAAATTGCATGTGAAAAGCTTCCAGAT
>CAKNYM010026230.1:0-12181 GCA_932195095.1 Andricus curvator | reverse complement strand
CTGCCCACTGCACTCATCTTTCATGAGGCCTAGAACTTTTTTGTTGAATTGAGGCATACCGTAAACGTTATTCATCCAGGTAAATATCGGGACATTTAACTTCAAAAACTAAGCTATCAGTGTCTGTGTATAGCAGTTTGCATTTGTTTCCGTATTTTTCGAGCATATAGCCATAATGGGAGTCATATATCAAGGTTTTCGAAATGTCCAGCACACTAAGCCCAACATAGATGGGTTTGTTCATTAAAACCTCAATCTTCCTAAGTTCCACAGCCACTAGATCTTCATGGAAGATTGCTCGGCTGTGGAAATTAGGTCTAGATATGAGGGCTTCTGCTCCATACCTACCCTCCCACTTTGTCACGAGTTTAACATCTACATGTTTACGCACATTCTCCATTGTCTTACCATACACAGCATTGTTCATGAGTTTGAACAGGTTTTTCTCAAACTCATTTTTAGCTGCAGCTAGAGGAAGTTATAACCCCTATTAAAATACTACGCATGCGCAGAAACAGAGTGGTGACTAGCAGGGTGGGGATTTCTGCCTATAAAAGCGCATCTCCAGACCGATTTCTTCATTCAACCTCTTCAGTTGCCTGCGAAAAGACGTAACATCTCTGAAGAAGAAATGGACCTGCAGAAGATCAATGCCATTGGTCGAATGGAAGGCTACCTACCAACGAGGCCGCTGACAGACCTGACTTCAAAGAACAGGTATGCAGTGACGAGGATCCAGAAGGTGCAAACCAAGTATGGAACCAGGATCGTTGTCGAGCTGGAAGGTACTTTCAATACTTTCCTACCTGCGAGGCTTGTGAAAGTTCTAGAAGATCCTGGAATACTGGAAAATATCCAGGAAACTGCTACTGCTGAGAAGCTACAACTGAAATATTTGGGTGGACAATATAATAATGTCGAATTTAAAAATGTTAAATAAATTGTAAAAAATTGTGAAAATAAATGAATGAAATTTTAATGTTCAACCGTTGTTCTCATTATTTGAAAATTAGTTTAAGTTACTATGTAAGAGTATGAGTTGAAGCGTGGGAAATTTAAATTGATAAAATGTAGGCTACTTGAAACAGCGCAGGAAATCTTAACGCGATACTTGTAGAAATAGGGGGAAACCCCACATCTTTTGTATATAAGGTAGACGCATGCCACTTGTAGAAACAGAAGAATGCACGTGGACGTCGAGGGAATACCAGCGCACGCAGGACGGACAGGGGGCAACACACAGTATGTCGGTAAGGTATGGGCAGACTGAGAATCAATTCAACGGCCGATAAACCCATTACCGACTGTTGATACATTGATATTAGTGCTGGCAGAAGGTACTGAGTGACGTCATCAGTTATTTACAGCGATTAGTAAGGTAGGCTCCTGATATAGCGAATGCCGCTCCATCTGTGGCTAGGGATGTGCATTATCGACGGTCCCTGTTTTACCGACCTATGGTAAAATGATAATATAAAAAATTACCGACCTCCTTGTTTTACCGACCGATGGTAACATAGCTCCCTACCTTGCCAACCGATGGTAAAATGATAATATAAAAAGTTACCGACCTCCCTGTTTTACCGACTGATGGTAACATAGCTCCCTAGCTTACCGACCGATGGTAAAATGACATTATAAAAAATTACCGACCTCACTGTTTTACCGACTGATGGTAACATAGTTCCCTACCTTACCGACATATGCTAAAATGGCAATATAAAAAGTTACCGACCTCACTGTTTTACCGACTGATGGTAACATAGTTCCCTACCTTACCGACATATGCTAAAATGATAATATAAAAAATTACTGACTTACCTGTTTTACCGGCTGATGGTAGTAAACTGTTTTACCCATCAATGCTCACTTAGCACAGAACAGAACCTTATAATGTTAACTTAGCAGAAATCACCATTACCAATCTCACTGTTTTACCGACTGCAGGTAGCTTAGTACGAAACTGAACCCTCCCTTGGTCGGTGGTGCCATCTGTTGGTGTCGGTAACTTAGCACGGAATAGAACCCTCCCTTTGTCGGTGGCGCCATCTGTTGGTGGCTGTAACTAGCGACGGTGGCGCCATCTGTTCGATTCGGTAACTTAGCACGGAACAAAACCCTCCCTTTGTCGGTGGCGCCATCTGTTGGTGTCGGTAACTAGCGACGGTGGCGCCATCTGTTCGATTCGGTAACTTAGCACGGAACAGAACCCTCCCTTGGTCGGTGGCGCCATCTGTTGGTGTCGGTAACTAGCGACGGTGGCGCCATCTGTTCGATTCGGTAACTTAGCACGGAACAGAACCCTCCCTTGGTCGGTGGCGCCATCTGTCGGTGTCGGTAACTAGCGACGGTGGCGCCATCTGTTGGAGTCGGTAACTTAGCACGGAACAGAACCATCCCTTTGTCGGTGGCGCCATCTGTTGGTGTCGGTAACTTGCGACGGTGGCGCCATCTCTCGGCGACTGATCTCGTGGCCCCCTAGCCCTACTACTGAAATACAAAGACCGAGCGCGTAGTGGGCCCTAATGACCTATCTTTATCGACAGAATTTTGTGGCATTCTGCATGACGTGACACATTTTACTACATAAGATGTGTTTTCGGAGGTCAAAAGTTTTTTCCGACGCTCGTGGAAAATTGTGTTTTTCTTCTGTATATCATCATCCAAAATAATCAAGGTATATTCATCTTACATAAAAAAGGTGCTGAACATAAATATGTTGTTAAATTTTGATTTTCCGATGATTTTCAATGTTTTTCGGATACAAATATACAAAATACAGACATTTGTGAAAATAGTTTTTTTTTGACACAGGGAGTCTCAAATCGTGAAGATTTTATGAAAACCAACGAAGACCAATTTTATATAAAACTAATACCTTCTCATTATAGGATGAGAATGTAAAAAAAATTTTTTTGACAACGTATTAGGTATTGTTGGATCATCATTTCAGTTTTTCTATAATAATTGATAAAGAAAGCGTCACACAAAAATCAAAAACATTTTATAGCGAACTTAATCCTCGATCCAACAATGCCTAATACGTTTTCAAACAAATTTTCTTCCCAATTAAAAAACGACTTGATAGAAAGTGTCAGCTTAGCCCCATTCTTCCCTAGTTATGTAAATGGATTTTGCGTTTTCAATAAAGAGACATGATTATGAAATAAAATAAAATTCCAAAATCAAAATATTTTATTCGAAAACATTTCTGATTTATCGATCGGCTGCGCGCGCCACGTTTAATCCTAATACGTATGGTCCTAATTGCGGACTGACGACAGGGAGGTAGTATCATTAAATTCTGTGGGACTTACCACAATTCGGAATCCCTTAAATTATTTTAAATTGAATATATCTTATTCATAGACATGTTGGGTCAGATCGTCACCTTTCTTCTCCTGGAGTACTCCCGGGCATGACCTATCTCACAAAACAATCCCCTGCAAATTTAAGGATTAGATCTGGATTCAAGCACAAGCCGAGCATGTCATCCGGTCCTGAGCTACAGAAGTCCCATCTTAACGGATGAAATTGACGAGCGAAGACTTCTCGACGAGGGGCAAAACTGAATTCTACACCAGGTGGATGAGTCTTGTAGATGTCCTTGAAGTTCTTCTGAGGCAATCCAGAAACTCGGAGGCATTCCAATGTTGAAACTCCTTCTCGAGGTTCGACATTATTTAATGTTGGCAACCCTTGATGGAAAAGGCGCGAGATTTCAATTTCCCCTGTCGCAGTATGAGCAGAATGGGGAACTGACCGCTTGTCCTGATGTCGTCTTCTTGTCGTTGATGTCCTCAGAGAGTATGTGTTCATGACGCCAAGACTCCATTGGATTCATGTACATATAAAAAGAGGGACAGTGCGAATCAGTCATACATACATTCTAACTGTAATTGTAAGATTCGCTTCTGGTCAGAGAACTGCCTATTGTGAGTTGTCAAATAAATTGCAACGTCACAACACCTCTCTTCCCGAAAAAGGCCAAACCAGGCCTCTTGCTTCAGGCAAACAAAACCTCAGTTCGACGATACGGGACGCGGAGATCAAAGACCAACTCATAATTAGAGACAAAAGAAAATTAATAGCATAAGTCATAATTACCTTATTTTTACCTAATTCTCTAAACTCAAACTCAAAACTGTAATAATCTTATTTTCACTTAAAATTTGTACTAAGTTTGATTAATTTATCTAATTATCCTAAACGTTATCAGATACCATTAGTTTAAAGTTTCAGTCTTGTGCAATTATTGATGAATCTTAAACGTATGTTTGATCATAGGATGTAATGAATAGTTCAGAACGTGGTTTTATCAAAACTAATAGAATTTATTGAAGATGAAATATACGTTTAAAATTACACCTATGGGTTCTTGTAAGGGGACAGGGATTTATAAATGACTGCAGGGTTTTATAATCAAGGATGTTTCCGAAACGTAACGCAATAAAATTTTTTTGTTCAGGTAACTTGAAGCGTTTTTTCTTGGGAGGTGGTAGCGCAAAATTATAGGTGACTCTGTAATCCAGCAGTATGGCCAGTTCATTCTCGTTACACCCTGGCCTTGGTTTCCAACGGAGCCAATCGACGTGACCAAAACACCCTTGTTGAACTGGCCGTTGAACTTGAATGTTCAGAAGGGATGGTGTCTCCTATTTTGGAGAGCTTGGGACACTAGTATCGCGAACTTGGGACTTTAGGTGATACGGCGATTCCCTATTTGCTGGTTCACTAACACAAGGAGGGGCTCGAGCTGTGGATTTCCTCGAAGAAGCTTCTGCCCTTTGATAAGGTGTTGACGGCCTGGTTCGAACGTAATTTTCTTCTAAAATTGAAGAGTTTTCTCCTCCAGGGGCCCACCTGTATTCTTCGAAAAGGGGTAGATGGCTTTGGTGTTCCTGAGGTTGATGGCACGGGAATGAAATCCACCGTTTGGATTCCGACTGTCGTCATGTTCGGGATGAGATCGGTTTGGGTTTTGACTTCTATTTTTATTCAACCGGAATTACGCATCAAACAGACCGTACTTTTGACGAAGAATCACCAGCTGCTCCTCCTCGGTGGGTAGGTTTACTAGATCGATCCTCCAGCTCGTATCTCTCCTTTGTGATCCTTTTTATTTCTTTCACGGCTTGCAAGAGTCCAGGGTATTTGGTGTTGATTTTGGTCAGTGTACCAATGTATGGTTTCAGGTATCTCCAACCAGGCGATGACTCAAATATATTATCATCCCCTTTGGTTCAAGTTTGACCGGGTATATTCCTCTTCAACTTGTCGTCCTATTTTGCCTTAAGGAAGAGATTCTTCTTCTCTAATTTCGAGTTTACTATCATGAGTTCCCTAATGCCGTTGGATTTCAGGCTCTGTTGGATCCTAAGCTACTGAATGGTATTGATCACACTCTCCAAGTCTTCCTGCATCCTAAGGTTTAAGTCTTCTTGGGTTTCCAACATCTGCCGTTGAATTTCTATGATTTCGTCATTGGTCATTTTTTCTTAACTAACGGGTTACTGGTGTATTAAAGAGTTAGTCCTACAAATTTAGGGTTCAGTTTTGCGGCTATTTGTTTTGTTTTGGAAGACAGAATTCTGCAGCGGTTTAAAACAAGGTCACCTATAGAATAACATCTTTGACGTTGTCGCAAATTATAATGGCGGGCTTGTTTTTGGAAGTTTTCATCTAAGTTTTTGATGACTTAAATCCTCATTACTTTTATTTTCTGCATCCGCTTGTTCGATGATTCTGGAACCTGCGAATCGATTCGATGTTCACCTTCCTCTCGTCTATGTAGTGGATTTACGGATTTAGCTTCGTGCCCAAGATTCAGGAATGCGGAAGAGGCTTTCGGGGAAGAATGATATGCAGAGTTATATGCGAAACGAAACTCGGAAAGATGTACATCCCAAGTACGATGATCTTTATCAATAAAAGACACCATCATCGTTTTGAGTACCCTATTGACGCGTTCAACTGGATTGGCCTGGGGATGGTAGGATGGCGTGAAAGATGTTAACTTCTTGAGCTAGGGAACCGAGAATATTATTTATAAATTCGGTCCCATTATCAGTTAGGAGTACTTGTGAGGTACCCCAACGCTTAATGACGAGTTCTTTAAAACTTGCGCAAATTCGCTTGCGGGTCGCCGAACGTAGGGTTATAAATTCAACCCACTTGGTGAACAAGTCTTGGATCACAAGCACATACTTATAACCAGCGCGATTGCAGGGCAATGGTCCCATGATGTCGGCTGTCACTACAATCCAAGGTTCATCTACGATTCGTTGGTCTAAGAATCCGGCTGGAGCCTTTTTGTCCACTTTACAAGTTTGACACATTTCGAAATTTCTCAAGAAACTAGCGTGTGTACGTATTTTGAGTACACAAATGACCAGCTTGTGGCTCGTCATGGGCTTCTTCTGAAATCTACTCTCGTTTTTCATCACTAGGGATGAGTTTCCCTTCGTTTAAATCGCGCACTCACGTTGAAATGACAGGATCAGGTCGATAATGGTATAATTTATTGTCTACGATGCGCCAATTAGGGAATTTTTCTGGAAAGTTAAGAAACGTTGAAAGTACCAAGAAGGGTTGGGGTTGGTTAGTAAGTAGGGTTTCTTAAATTATGCAACCAGCGGAGGCTGCCATGATCTGTTATGACCGTAAAGTGATATCCCTCAGGTTAGGTGCGGAACTTTTGGATCGGCCAAATAACGACGAGACACTCTTATTCAGTTGTGCAGTATTGTTGTTCTGCTGCCGAAAGTGATCTACTAGTGTAGAATCTCACGTACTCTAAACCGTCAATTTTTGGTGTAAGAGCCGTACCTAATCCGGTATTGCTAGCGTCTGTCTGTAGCTCGAAAGGAACGTCAAAATTAGAACAAGAGAGAACAGATGTATCGGTTAAACAAGCTCTAATTTCTTCGAATGCTATCTATTGTTCTTCCGTACAAATCCAGCGTTGTTTCTTTCTAAGTAGCTGCGTGAGAGGGGCCGCTAAAGTAGCGTAATTCGAAATAAATCTACAATACGACAATGACATACCAAGGAAGCGTCTAATTTCTTTCAAGTTTCGCGGGATAGGGTATTTTAGGTTTCGGCGCAATTTTGTCCGGCTCAGTTTGTTAACCTCTTTCGTTTACAAGATATCCCAGATTCTGGACTTGGGACGTGCAAAAACCATTCCAAGTGCTCCACGAAAGATTCTGTTACGATTATTATATCGTCTAGACAAGCAAAGCAATGTGGTTCCATTCCAGGGCCTATCAGACAATCAAATAATCTATGGAGAGTTGTCGAGGCATTAGTGAGTCCAAATGGCATTCTTTCGAACTGAAAGAGCCCGCGACCTGGAACGATAAAAGCAGTTTTCTCCCGACTTTCTTGTTTTAGAGGAATTTGAATAAAACCTTTGGCTAAATCCATTTTTGAGATGTATTTAGCCTTAATCAATTTATCTAGGATTCTATTAATTAGAGGCAGCGGGAAAGCATCCTTTTTTGCAATGTTATTGAGCCTCCTGAATTCTAAAAAAAAGTCTATATGAGGAATCAGGTTTTCTCACCGTTACGATTGGACTCGACCAATCGCTTTTTGAGGGTTCGATTATTTTATCTGCCATCATCTGCTAAACATCTCAGATATCTCACCTTCAATGGCAAGTAAAGTGAATTCAGGAAAATTCTGCCTTTTCTACTCATCCTTTCCGTCTGTTCAATAAAACGTCATGTGCCGTTCAAAATCCACCTAGTCGAGAAGAGATTCAAGTTTTCTGAGGGCAAGTATATGGAAATACTTATCAGCTATATGAAGACGCTTCAGATATATCACACTTTCGTAACATTTGCCAAAGGCTAAGGTTACAAGGTCCAGAGGAAGAATGCCCACTAATTAATGCTGAAAAAGTGAAGAAAATTGTCGGTCGTATATTTACTACTTTCTTAAGCGGAGAACAACCCATCCTGCAGTGGCTAGTGAAAGGACGCACGGTACTGATCAACGTCCAAACAACTACAGGCACATAGCTTGTTTAAACATCAGCTACAAGCTATTCACTGGCATCTTCAAAGAGAGGATATTGACATCTATCGAGCCGTTGTGGAGTGCAATAGTTGAATAACGTGGATGAAAGAGAGGGCTGGCAGGTTGCAGGGAGAACCTGTTAATAGACAGGTGTATCACTCAGGACTTTATCAGGCATCGACGCAACTGCCCATGGCTTGGATTGACCAACGTAAGGCGTTCGATACCACGAACCATGAGCTACTCATCAAGCTCATTGAGTGCCTGGAAGTGCATCCCGAAATAGTGAGATGCATTACAAAGCTTATGCTCTTGTGGCGGACAAGATTTGTCAGAACATCTGACGCAAAAGCTCTGGATACCTATATGGCCCGCTGAACAGAAAAGAATATAAGGTCAACCACCTTTTTTACATGGACGACCTTAAACTCTTTTCCTCTTCAAAAGAGGAACTCAACATCCTTGTGGCGACAGTAAATAGGTACTCTAATGCGATTGGCATGAGCTTTGGACTGAACAACTGTGCCTGCATCCACCTACACTAAGGAAGACTAGAAACTACATCATCACGTGACGATCAGGATATGCAACTGATAGGCGGAAATATCATTCAAAATCTTGGCAATGGAGAAGCATATACATATCTTGGAATACCGCAAACAGAAACCCAAAATGTGCGTATGTTAAAAACAGCCTTGAAAAAATGTATCGCCAAATTCTCAGAAAAACTTGGGCTTCCGAATTATCTGGGAAGAATAAGATCCAGGCGATCAATATGCTGGCCCTTCCGGTACTGCTCCACACGCTTGGTGTAAGAAGTAAGAAGAACACTGTAAGAAGCTGTAACACACTGCCAATCCATGGAAGTCATCATCCTAGATCTTCCGTACCTCGAATGTACCTCACTCGAGATAAAAGGGATAGAGTCTTGCTAAGCTTGGAGTGTCTTCATTGAAGAACGGTTGCAGCCTGCTCAGTTCTAAATATCACAGATTCTCTTATGCGACTCGTACATCAGCATGAAGTCGCCAATGCTGCGGCGCTTATATACCGTACCGCAGATAGGGCCGCAGATTAGCTTTTTCTCTTATTCGATTCCAGCGACACCACACATAGCCTAGCATCACTAGCACCTTTGTTGCGCATAAGTTGTGTACAGGAAGCAGAACATTCGCTTCTAGTAAAAGAGCATGCTGACCAGTCCATCCACGGTAAATTTTACGCTATTATCCGTACAAAAAGCTATCGACGGGTCTGCCTAACATGTTTATCAAGTTTGCTTGATCGAGATCGAAGACTGTGGCATTTCTTTTTACCTATCAAGACGGCGTTGTAGACACCTTAGTCTACCGCGAGCCCATAATGAATGTACCTGTAGGCGGTACCAACTGCCGAGCATGCAAGCAAGAGTGGATGCTTAAAGCATGCAAACTACGGGTACATGGAGAGACACAATGCGGCTCTAAAAGTGTGGTGGACGAAGATCATTTATATGATTGAATTCTCGGCAATAGCTGATGGTAGTATTGTTACTGATAGGGTTTTCCATGCCAGACACAGAGAGAACGAAGAGGAAAGAGACTAAGCGAAACACCAAAATCCATAGAAATCATGATAACCTAACTCAACCAGAGGCAGAAGCAGAGGTTCAGCAACCAAGAAGGCGATTAAAATGGACACACCATATAAACAGAGATGTTTTTCACCTTTATTTTTTGGAAGAGAAAAGTGGGTAAAGTATGAGGAGAGAACACCATCGACTCTTCTTACTAAACACTCAATATCTGTAAACATATTGCTTTCAGCTGTTGGAAAAGCTGCCATCAAAATGGAAGTGGAACCACAGCTTCCTATTGATGAACTCCCTTTGGAAGATATGCACAACAGAGACTTGATTCTTGCTAAAGGCATAGGTGCTAGGGACAATGTACATTAGGTACCAGATCTACTAGAATCCCATCCGGATATTAGTAAGGTTGATTTAAACAGCGAAAATCCAGAAAAACTACAGCACCTTGAAAGAAATTTTGGTAATGCTTTACTAGAGTTCAAACATGTAGAACCAAGAGAAAGGCATTCTCTGCCCAAGATGAACATCACAAAGGATCTGTGTGCATTGATAGAACACATGAAAAGCAAAATTTTAGCTATGCATTTAAACGCAATACTAACTGCGTTAGAGATGCAAACTCTTGTGTCTTATGGAGCTGTGGCAGCCGCTAGAATGTTGGGCCGCAGAACTAGGCCTACAAATGTAGTCTTCGCCCCCCGAACATATCGAGATTTACTATGGGAGCTCAGGTTGGATATGGCTGTTAGCGAAGTAAGTGGCAAGTTGGGTCGATTGAATCAATATAAGAAAGGAAATAGAAGCAGAAAGCTGATACACCCTGTAATGAATAAGATTATAGACTCCCAAAGGCAGAGGCTTGGTTTTCATACTGCTACACTTTGTTGGTACAAGTAAAGTAGTGCAAGGAGGCAACAAAATCGTTCCTTTCAGGCAGATGAAAGAACGTTCTATCGCGAACTGAGTGTGAAGCAAAATAACCAGCAAGACACCGAAGTCTCTCAATTGGAAGACATGACTAACTACTGGTAGCGTGTTTGGGGAAAAACGAGCAGAAGTAATTCAGACGCTACGTGGTTACAACTAGAGAAAGCAAGAGCAAACAATAATCCTGAAACGGAACTGACTAACATCACACCTTCAGATGTTCTAACGGGTTTTTCACGGTCAAATAACTGAAAAGCTCCAGTATCGGACTTGGCGCACAACTTCTGGTACAAGTACCTGACGATTTTGCATCCTGCGTTGGCAAAATGATTTCAGAAGATCAACGAACACCCAATTGTCTTCCAACAATTTGGAAATGCCTTACCGCTATCATTGCACATAGACCATAGATGCTGTTGCCCTGGCGAAAGCTCTTAAACGTCAAAGAAGCTTGCACATGGCATACATTGACTACAAGCAAGCGTTTCCTTCCGTACCACCTGACTATTTGGTTGACGTTTTGTAAATTTATAAAATCTGCCCACGCATCATCAACTTTCTAAGGCGTGCGATGATGCTCTGGGGTAAAAGAATCAAGTATTTTGATCATGGAAAGCAAAGGATAACTACATCCATACGCATTGCGAAACCTATCTTTCAAAGCGAATCCTTCAGTGCACTATGGTTCTGTTTAGCATTAAACGCATTGAGCAAAACACTGAATAGCATATCTCATGGGTTCAGAATACGTGATAATGAGGACGGTCACAATGTGACCCATACTCTATACATGAATGACCTGAAGCTATACGCTAGTTCAGATCAGAAACGGCAGCAAGTGATCAATGACACAAAGCAGTTTTCCAATTATATTCACATGGAGTTCCGACTAGATAAATTCAGAACAGTGTCTTTAAACAAATGCAAAAGGCTCTTCTTCTGGGATCACTTCATTTGGTTTGTCAACACTGTCCCTCATAACATTCTAGAAAGATTGGCAGCTCTGAAAAAGTATCCAGAGGTAAAAGCTTCACCTCCAACTGTTCCGTCTGCCGCGTAAGGTCATTCGCGGATAAAAACCGGACTCCAAGGAACAGTTCTGCTTTCTTTACTTTGGCTTTTTAAAGTGAGACATCTTGATGGAGTTATGCACTTTCCTGACTTCTAATGTTAAGATTCAGACCAAGCGTCTTTCAGGATAGCTCTAAAGATCTTATACAGCGTAATCATACAACTTATTGGCCTGTCGTTCCTTGGGTTGATAAGTCTTCGTTCTTCGGTACGCGTACAGTGATTGATGAACTTTTCTCTTCAGATTTCATGAGGTGTTCGCAAAGCTTCTTGAAGCGGATGATATTGTCAATATTTTCTTTATATATCAGGGAAATATAAGGTGTGTGTGGCCACTCATCTCATGGTCTTGATACATGGCCATAGGTGTGGTTTACTGCGGTTCTATTGGGAGCCGGTTTTATTTTTATACATGGCAATTGCCCCCAGTGGGATCCTGTGGTACTTGTTTAACCTTTTTTTAAATTATATCTACCCATATTACGGTAGTGAGACATGGTCATAGGTGTGATTTGTTGTTTCACATTCTTTTTAATTATATATATATATATATATATATATATATATATATATATATAATTAAAAAGA
>CAKNYM010026228.1:0-12891 GCA_932195095.1 Andricus curvator | reverse complement strand
GTAATAGGATATACCGGGATATCCCATTCGATCCCATTTATCTCCCAGGTTGTCCCAGGGACAACCCGTAGGATATCCCGAACGTCCCAGGGATATCTGGATGTCCTGGTGATATCCGCGGGATATTCAAATATCCCAAGTTTCTTGAATTCTTTCGAATCAACCTTGAATTCTTTAAATTCTGGCAATTCTTTTAATCATTTGATGTCTTTGAATTCTTCAAACTGTTTGAATTCTTTGATTTTTTTTCAAATTAAAGATGTCCCTCACAGGAATAAGATATACCGGGATATCCCATTCGATCCCATTTATCTCCGATATTGTCCCAGGGATAACCCGCCGGATATCCCGCGAGGCGGAAATTGGGATATCCCAGGGATATTCCTGGGACGTTCATGGGATATTCAAATATCCGAAGTAGGATGTATCAAAAATTGTATGTCCCATTTGGGACATTTGTATATCCCATAAACGTCCCAGGGATATCTTGTATATCTTGGGGATATTCCAGGGATATCCTGGTGATATCCCAATTTCAGCTTCGCGGGATATCCGACTTGTTATCCCTGGGATATCCCTGGGGCAACCTGGGAGATAAATGGGATATCCAGGTATATCCTATTGCTGTGAGTGTATCTTTTGAATTCTTTTAAATCATACAATTTTGTTGTATCCTTTTGAATTTACAATGAAATCTCTTAAATTCCTTTTAAATTTCTTGAATCAAACTTGAATTCTCCTAAATCAACCTTGAATTCTTTAAATTCTGGCAATTCATTGAATTATTTGATGTCTTTGAATTCTTCAAACCGTTTGAATTCTTTGATTTTTTTAAATTAAACATATTCCTTACAGGAATAGGATATACCGGGATATCCCATTCGATCCCATTTATCTCCCAGGTTGTCCCAGAGATATCCCAGGGATAACTCGTCGGATATCCCGCAAGTCGAAAATTGGGATATCCCTGGGATGTTTATGGGATATTCAAATTTTCCAAGTAGGATGTATAAAAAAATTGTATGTCCCACTTGGGACATTTGTATATCCCAGAAACGTCCCAGGGATATCCCTGGGATATGCCAATTTCCGCTTCGCGGGATATCCGACGGGTTATCCCTGGGATATCCCTAGGAGATAATGGGATCGAATGGGATATCCCGGTATATCCTATTGCTGTGAGGGTATCTTTTGAATTCTTTTAAATCATTAAATTTTGTTGTATCCTTTTGAATTTACAATGAAATCTCTTAAATTCTTTTGAATTTTCTTGAATTAACCTTCAATTCTTTAAATTCTGGCAATTCATTGACTTATTTGATGTCTTTAAATTCTTCAAACTGTTTGAATTCTTTGCGTTTTTTGAATTAAAGATATCCCTCACAGCAATATGATATACTGGGATATCCCATTCAATCCCATTTATCTCTCAGGCTGTCCCTGGGATATCCCAGGGATAACCCGTCGGATATCCCGCAAGTCGGAAATTGGGATATCCCCAGGATATCGCTGGGACGTTTATGGGATATTAAAATGTCACAAGTCGGATGCATAAACAAATTGTATGTCCCACTTGGGACATTTGTATATCCCATTAACGTCCCAGGGATATCCTGGATATCTTGGGGATATTTCAGGGATAACCTGGTGATATCCCCACTTTCGCTTCGCGGGATTTCCGACTTGTTATCCCCGGGATATCCCTGGGACAACCTGGGGGATAAATGGGATCGAATGGGATATTTTGGTATATCCAATTGCTGTGAGGGTATCTTTTGAATTCTTTTAAATCATTAAATTTATGGGATATTCAAATGTCCCAAGTAGGATGTATAGAAAAATTGTATGTCCCACTTGGGACATTTGAATATCCCATAAACGTCCCAGGGATATCCTGGGGATATCCCAATTTCCGCTTTGCAGAATATCCGACGGGTTATCCCTGGGATATCCCTGAGACAACCTGGGAGATAAATGGGATCCAATGGGATATCCCGGTATATCCTATTGCTGTGAGGGCATCTTTTGAGTTCTTTTAAATCATTAAATGTTGTATCCTTTCGAATTGATAATGAATTCTCTTGAATTAACCTTGAATGCTCTTGAATTCTTTTGAAATCCCTTAAATTATCCTTGAATTCCTTTAAATTCTATTGAATTTACAATGAAATCTCTTAAATTCTTCTGACTTTTCTTGAATTAACCTAGAATTTTCTTGAATCAACCTTGAATTCTTGAAATTCTGGCAATTCTTTGAATTATTTGATGTCTTTGAATTCTTCCAACTGTTTTAAATCTTTGATTTTTTTTAATTAAAGATATCCCTTACGGCAATAGGGTATACCGGGATATCCCATTCGCTCCCATTTATCTCCCAGGGATATCTCAGGGACAACCCATCGGATATCCCGCAAGGCGGAAATTGGGATATCCCAGGGATATCACCAGGACATCCAGGATATCCCTGGGACGTTTATGGGATATTCAAATGTCCCAAGTACGATGTATAAAAAAACTGTATGTCTCACTCGGGGCATTTGAATATCCAGTGAACGTCCCAGGGATATCCTGGATATCCTGGGGATATCCCAATTTCTGCTTTGCGGGATATACGACGGGTTATCCCTGGGATATCTCTGGGACAACCTGGGAGATAAATGGGATCGAATGGGATATCCCGGTATATCCTATTGCTGTGAGGGTATCTTTTGAATTATTCTTTTAAATCATTAAATTTTGTTGTATCCTTTTGAATTGATAATGAATTCTCTTGAATTAATCTTGAATGCTCTTGAATTATTTTGAAACCCCTTGAATTAACCTTGAATTCCTTTAAATTCTTTTGAATTAACCTGAAATTCTTTCGAATTCCGTGAACTCAAAAAATCCAGACTTATATATTTTTTGCAAATTTTTTTGTCGAATTTGTTCTTTAATAAGGAAGTCCAAAAGATTTTTTTTTCATAAGATGAAATTTTTGAATTTTTACGTAGCTTAAAAAAAACGAAATTATATTTTTAGAAAAAAAATTCTACTGGCCTCAAAAATGGTATCTTTTCAATGAGAAAAAATTAACAAAATTAAATAATAAATCGCCTTTATTTTAGTCTTGAGCAAAAAAAGGTTTTTCCGTTATTTACACATTCTAAAAAATTATTGTGTCAGGTTAGGGCAAGTATATAAACTATTTAAAAAATATACAATACTAATAGAAAATTATAAAATACCAAAAAATTATTATAAGAAGAAGTTTATCATTAGATTTTAGTTTATTGTACCTGAAAAATTATTTTCTTAACTAACTTTTTTCAAACGTTTCTGCGACACCAAAGGACGATATAAAAACGTTAAGAATAGTCACGAAAAAAACACCAATAATGGTCCAATTATTGGCCGTGTTGGCCTTGCACATTTGAGCTTCCACTTTTACATTATATCGGCTGTTCCAAATTAGGCCAATTCCAACTGCGATTTGTAGAATTAGACTTAATCCAATCATCGCTAGGGATGGATAATAAAATGGATGAGTACCACTGGATTGAAGAACGTATCGAAATTGATTTGCATTTGCACTAATTAAAGCCAGGTCCATCATTCCTTCCGCAATTGTCTTTTTTTGTTGGTAAACATTCACATCTGGAATACGAGTCACTCCTGGCTGAAAATAATTTAACACAAAATTAATTTTTTTGGGTCTTAAAAATTACCCTAAAAGTCAAATCTTGAATTTCTATTAACTTTCTTGAGTATTTTGATAATAAAGACTGAAGGAAATTTTTGTTAAGTTTACCAGAAAATGGGAGAGAAATTTTGAAGTTTGAATTTCGCGCGCAAAATACTTAGTGTATTCGTTCTAACCAATTAGGAATTTTCACTTCTGACGTCAAACCAATCTGGCGCCCGATAGCTGGAGAGATAGGTATAATACAACGTGCGTGGAATATTAACTTTATTTTTTTAATATCTTCGTAAACAAATAATTTTTCACTATTAGTGTAATGGGAAATTAGTTATGATTTTTCAAGAACCATCCAATGAAATAATAAACTTGCTGCAAAAATTTTTTATATTTTATTATTTCATTAGATGGTGCTTTTGAAATAAAAACTAACTTCCAAATATACTTATGGTGAGAAATTTTTTTTTTTTAAAGATTTAAAAAAACAGAATTGAGTTAATTTTAAATTTAATAAAATTCAAAAAGGATATTAAGAATAGAAATTTTGTGAGAATTTAAAATATTCAAAAATAATTAAATAAATCTTTCTCTATAAAATAGGTGTATCACGAAAATATCGAAAGCATTGTTCTCGCTTTTCCTTAATGCCGATTAAGTAATTTGAAAATTAAGATTTATTAATTTAAAATTGTATTATGTAATTTTTGAAAAAAATTGAATTTACAACCCAAAAATATGCATTTTTTTCCAAAAATATTGAATTTTCGACTAAAAAGTACGAGTTTTCAACAAAATAAGTGAATTTTTGACTGAAAAAGATTAATTTTCTGGCATAAATGAAATAGCTAAATTTTTAATAAAAAAACTCATTTAAAAAAAAAACGAATTTTCACTCAAATTTGTGAAATTTTAACTAAAATTATGCGCCTTCAATGATTTTAGTTGAACAAATAAGTTTTTTAATTGAATAAAATAAATTTTCAACGAAGTAGTTAAAATGTCAACCATGATGAGTTTTAAACTAAAAAGATTGAATGTTTATAAAAAAAAAATTTCGACGAAAAATTTAATAGTTAAAAAAATTAATTTTCAATAAAAAAAAATAATTTTTAACCAAAGAAATGAAATTTCAACCAAAAGATGAATTTTCTATCAAAAAAAAAATATTTTAAATAAAATACATGAATTTGAAACCAAATTTTTTAATTTTTGATGGAATTTTCAACTAAAAAAGGTATATTTTCAACAAAAAATAGAATAGTTTAATTTTAAGTTATAGAACTAAGTTTTTAACCAAATAAAATAATTTTTTAACGAAATATTTAAATTTTCAACCAAACAGATGAATTTTCAAAAAAAATTAAATGTTAATAAAAAAAATGTCGAAGAAAAATGTAATAGTTACATTTTCAGTTAAAAAATTAATTTTCAACAAAAAAATATAACAGTTTAATTTTCAGTTGGAGAAATAAGTTTTTAAGCAAATAAAATAAATTTCCATTGAAATAGTTAAATTTTCAACAATAAAAAAATGAATTTTCTACCAAAAAGATTAAATGTCTACCAAAAGAAATTTTCGACAAGAAATGTAGTTGAATTTTTAGTTTAAAAAATTAATTTTCAATAAAACACTAATTTTTAACCAAAGAAAAATTATATTAAAAAACTAATTTTCTACCAAAAAGGAATAATTTTTAACAAAGTACATGAATTTTCAACCAAACAAATGAATTTTCTACCAAAAAGATTAAATGTCTACCAAAAGAAATTTTCGACAAAAAATTAAGTTGAATTTTTAGTTAAAAAAATTAATTTTCAATGAAATACTAATTTTTAACCGAAGAAAAATTAATTTTCAATAAAAAACTAATTTTTAACCAAAAACGAATAATTTTTAACAAAGTACATGCATTTTAACCAAACATTTTAATTTTTAATGGAATTTTCAAACAGAAAGATCAATTTTCAACAAAAAATAAAACAGTTTAATTTTCAGTTAGAGAAATAAGTCTTTACGCAAATAAAATAAATTTCCATTGAAATAGTTAAATTATCAACAAAAAAAAAAAATGAATTTTCTACCAAAAAGATCAAATGTCTATCAAAAGAAATTTTGGACAAAAAAATTAAGTTGAATTTTTAGGTAAAAAAATTAATTTTCAATAAAACTCTAATTATTAACGAAAGAGAATTAATTTTAATTAAAAAACAAATTTTCTACCAAGAAGGAATAATTTTTAACAAAATACATGAATTTTCAACCAAAAATTTTAATTTTTAATGGAATTTTCAACCAGAAAGATTAATTTTCTACCAAAAAAGATAATTTTTGAACAAACTTGATGAATTTTTATATAAAAAAGATAAATTTTCAACAAAAAATAGAACAGTTTAATTTTCAGTTAGAGAAATAAGTTTTTACGCAAATAAAATAAATTTCCATTGAAATAGTTAAATTTAAAAAAAAAATGAATTTTCTGCCAAAAAGATTAAATGTCTACCAAAATAAATTTTCGAAAAAAAATGCAGTTGAATTTTTAGTTAAAAAAATTAATTTTCAATAAAACACTAATTTTTAATCAAAGAAAAATTAATTTTCAATAAAAAACTAATTTTCTACCAAAAAGGAATAATTTTTAATAAAATACATGAATTTTCAACGAAATATTTTAATTTCTAATGGAATTTTCAACCAGAAAGGTTAATTTTATAAAAAAAAAATAAAATTTTTGAATAAAATTCATGAATTTTTAAATAAAAAAGATCAATTTTTAACAAAAAATGAAACAGTTCAATTTTCAGTTAGAGAAATAAGTTTTTAAGCAAATAAAATTAATTTCCATCGAAATACATAGTTGAATTTTCAACCAAACAAATGAATTTTCTACCAAAAAGTTTAAATGTCTATCAAAAGAAATTTTCAACAACAAATTTTTTACCAAAAAGGAATAATTTTTAACAAAGTACATGAATTTTGAACCAAATATTTTAATTTTTTATGGAATTTTTAACCTAAATAGTTGAATTTTCAACCAAAAAGGTGAATTAGTCACTAAGAAGATTAATATTATAATAAATAATAATTTATTAATATTCTGCCATGAAAGACAAAGGTTCAACAAAATACAGAAAGTTTTAAACAAATAAATGAATTTTTAACTGAAGAAGATTAATGTTTAAACAAACATGATATAGTAAAATTTTCAGTAAAAAATTTAATTTCAATTAGTCACTAAGAAGATTAATATTATAATAAATAATAATTAATTAATTAATTAATTAATATTCTAACATAAAAGACAAAGTTTCAACAAATTACAGAAAGTTTCAAATAAATAAATGAATTTTTAACTGAAGAAGATTAATGTTCAAAAAAACATGAATAGTTAAATTTTCAGTAAAAAATTTAATTTAAATTAGTCACTAAGAAGATTAATATTATAATAAATAATAATTAATTAATTAATATTCTACCATGAAAGACAAAGTTTCAACAAAATACAGAAAGTTTCAAACAAATAAATGAATTTTTAACTGAAGAAAATTAATGTTCAAAAAAACATGATATAGTTAAATTTTCAGTAAAAAATTTAATTTTCAATAAAAAATACTAATTTGGAACCAAAAAGAATAATTTTCTACATAAAAAGTTTAATTTTTAATCAAATAAATGAATTTTCAACCAAGTAGTTGAATTTTCAATTGCAGAAAATAAATGTTTAATCAAACATGGAATAATTAAATTGTAGTTGATTCATAGCTAGAATTCAGTCACTAATTAATATTAGTGAAAAATTGTACTGTTTCAAATTTATAGAGAACCAAGCAGTTGCATTTTCAACTAAAAAATTAAATTTCTGTCAAAAGCGATGAATTTTCAAACCAAAAAGACGAATTTGCGACAAAATAGTTGAATTTTCAACAACATAGTTTCGTTTTCAACCAAAGAGGTGAACTTTCAACTTAAATGATAAATTTTCAACTGGAATAATTAAATTTTTAGTAAAAAAATGAATTATTAATAAAAGAATGACGAAATTTTAAACAAAATTGTTACATTTTTGAGCAAAGAGATGAATTTTCTAACAAAAATTTACAAAATACATGAAAGTTTTACTAAGAAAGATAAATTTTCAACCAAAAATAGAGTAGTTGAATTTTCAATTAGAAATATAAATTTTGAACAAAGAAAAAATGAATATTCAATCAAATAAAATAAATTTTCAAATAAATAGTTCTATTTTCATCCTTTAGATGAATTTTAAATTGGGAAGACTAAATATATACCAAAAAGACCAATTTTCAAGAAAAGACATGAATATTCAAATAAAAAAAGATTAATTTCAACCAAAAATAAAATAGTTAAATTTTAGATTTAAAAAAAGAAAAATTTCAAAAAAAAATCCAAAAATATGAATTTTCTATCAGAATAATTGAATTTTCGACTAAAAAATACGAGTTTTTAATAGAATAAGTGATTTTTTTACTAAAAAATATCAATTTTCTATCATAAATAAAATAGCTACATTTTTAATAAAAAAACTCATTAAAAAAAAATGAATTTTCAACAAAATGTGTTAAATTTTTAACCTAGGAAATGAGCTTTTACCTAAAATTATGCGTCTTCAATGATTTAAGTTAAAGAAACAAGTTTTTTAATCGAATAAAATTTATTTTGAACAAAATAGTTAAAATTTCAACCATGATGAGTTTTCAACTAAAAAGATTAAATGTGTATAAAAAAAATTTCGACGAAAAATTGAACAGTTGAATTTTTAGTTGAAAAAATTAATTTTCATTAAAAAAAAAACAATTTTCAACCAAAGAAATGAAATTTCAACCAAAAAGGTGAATTTTCTACGAAACAAGAATAATTTTCACCAAAATACATGAATTTGAAACAAAAAATTTTAATTTTTAATGAAACTTTCAACTAAAAAAGCTAAGTCTTCAACAAAAAATAGAATAGTCTAATTTTAAGTTATAGAATTAAGTTTTTAAACAAATAAAATAATTTTTCAACGAAATAGTTAAATTTTCAAACAAACAGATGAATTTAAAAAAAAAATTAAATGCCTATAAAAAAAAGGTAGACGAAAAATGGAAGTTAAATGTTCAGTTAAAAAATTAATTTTCATTAAATAAAACTAATTTTCTACCAAAAATGAATAATTTTTAACAAAGTACATACATTTTCAACCAAATATTTTAATTTTTAATTGAATTTTCAACGAAAAAGTTTAATTTTCGACCAAAAAAGACAATTTTTGAACAAATTAGATGAATTTTCAAATAAAAAAGAGAAATTTTTAAATAAATAATAAATTTTCAGTTGGAGAAATAACTTTTTAGGCAAATAAAATAAATTTCCATTGAAATAGTTAAATTTTCAACAAAAAAAATGAATTTTCCAACAAAAAGATTAAATGTCTATCAAATGACCTTTTTGGACCAAAAATGAGGTTGAATTTTTAGTTTAAAGAATTATTTTTTTTTGAACTAAGGAAAAATTAGTTTTCAATAAAAAACTAATTTTCTACCAAAAAGGAATAATTTTTAACAAAGTACATAAATTTTCAACCAAATATTTTAATTTTTAATGAAATTTCAACCAAAAAGATGAATTTTCTACGAAACAAAAATAATTTTTAGCAAAATACATGAATTTGAAACCAAAAATTTTAATTTTTAATTAAACTTTCAACTAAAAAAGCTAAATCTTCAACAAAAAATAGAATAGTCTAATTTTAAGTCATAGAATTAAGTTTTTAAACAAATAAAATAATTTTTCAACGAAATACTTAAATTTTCAACCAAACAGATGAATTTTCAAAAAAAATTGAATGTCTATAAAAAAAATGTTGAAGAAAATGGAAGTTAAATTTTCAGTTAAAAAATTAATTTTCAATAAATAAAACTAATTTTCTACCAAAAATGAATAATTTTTAACAAAGTACATACATTTTCAACCAAATATTTTAACTTTTAATTGAATTTTCAACCAAAAAATTTAATTTTCGACCAAGAAAGACAATTTTTGAACAAATTAGATGAATTTTCAGATAAAAAAGACAAACTTTTAAATAAATAAATAACACATTTTCAGTTGGAGAAATAACTTTTTAAGCAAATAAAGTAAATTTCCATTGAAATAGTTAAATTTTCAACAAAAAAAATGAATTTTCTACCCAAAAGATTAAATGTCTACCAAAAGAAATTTTTGACAAAAAATTAAGTTGAATTTTTAGTTAAAAAAATTAATTTTCAATAAAACACTAATTTTTAACCAAATAAAAAATAATTTTCAATACAAAACCAATTTTCTACCAAGAAGGAATAATTTTTAACAAAATACAAGAATTTTCAACGAAATATTTTAATTTCTAATGGAATTTTCAAGCAGAAAGGTTAATTTTCTACAAAAAAATAAAATTTTTGAATAAACTTCATGAATTTTTAAATAAAAAAGATCAATTTTCAACAAAAAATGAAACATTTCAATTTTCAGTTGGAGAAATAAGTTTTTAAGAAATAGTTAAATTTTTAACCAACAAAATTAATTTTGTACCAAAAAGATTGAATGTCTATCAAAAGAAATTTTAGAAAAAAAATTTAGTTGAATTTTTAGTTAAAAAAATTAATTTTCAATAAAACAATAATTTTTAACAAAAAAAAATCAGTTTTCAATAAAACACTAATTTTTAACAAAAAAAAATTAATTTTCAATTAAAAACTAATTTTCTATCAAAAAAGAATAATTTTTAACAAAGTACATGAATATTCTACCACAAAAGACAAAGTTTCAACAAAATACAAAAATTTTCAAAAAAATAAATGAATTTTCAGCTGAAGAAAATTAATGTTAAAAAAACATGATATAGTTAAATTTTCAGTAAAAAATTTAATTCTCAATAAAAATAACTAATTTTGAACCGAAAAGAATAATTTTCTACCCAAAAAGATTATTTTTTTATACAAAAATTAAATTTCTGCCAAAAGCGATGAATTTTCAAACTAAAAAGACGAATTTGCTACAAGATAGTTGAATTTTCAACAAAAAGTTTAAGTTTTCAACCAAAGAGGTGAATTTTCAAATTAAATGGTAAATCTTCAACTATAATAATTAAATTTTCAGTAAAAAAATTAATTATTCATAAAAGAATGACGAAATTTTAAACAAAATAGTTACATTTTTGAGCAAAGAGTTGTAATTCAAAAAAAATTACAAAATAAATGAAAATTTTACTAAGAAAGATAAATTTTGAACAAAGAAAAAAGGAATATTCAATCAAATCAAATAAATTTTCAAATAAATAGTTGAATTTTCATCCTGTAAATGAATTTTAAACCAGACCAATTTTCAACAAAATACATGAATATTCAACTAAAAAAAGAATAATTTCAACCAAAAATAAAATAGTTAAATTTTAGATTAAAAAAATAAATTTTCAACAAAAAAAACGAATACATGAATATTCAACTAAAAAAAGATTAATTTCAACCAAAAATGAAATAGTTAAATTTTAGATTAAAAAAATAAATTTTCAACAAAAAAAAAAAACGAATTTTTAACAAAAATTCAACTTAAAATAGAATATTTGAATTTGCAGTAAAAAAAATAATTTTATACCAAAAGAGATGAATTTTCAACGAAATAGTTAAATTTTCAACCAAACAGATGAAAATACAAAAATACAAAACAAAAATAATTTAATTTTCAACTAAATTATTTTATTTTAATTATATTAATATTTATATTGCATTATCTTAATGTAAATATTAAGATTGATATTAATATATTGTATATTATTACATAATTAAATGTTTAAATTCAATAGTTATTAGCTTTTCTGGAATATTTTAAATTTTCCCGCCTTATTATTTTAAACATTAGAAATTTATCACGTCTTTCTTCGGATTGGCCCAAGCGCTTCAAAGGCGGGAAATTCAAATACTTCAAATTCTTTTTTTTGCTTTCTGATATAAAAAAGGAACAAAACCTTTATTTTTTCGATATTTCCAATATCAGAACTATATTATTGACTCAACCCAAAATTGAAAATATCTTATTACCACAAATCCAGGTGGTAATTCCGGATCCGCTGGACCTGGATTTTTCGGAAAATTTGGATAATATCCAGGAGGCTTATTTTTGGGCCTTTCAGGTAAAAATCCGTCGTCAATGCCTCGGTCATCGGATTCAACATCTGGGGGATTTTCATCCGGTTCAAGGTCATCAATCTCAGGGCCGTAGGTGGGCTTCGGATTATACGTATTATCCGTCTCCAAAAGTCGATCCGAGATTTTTTGGGTCCCATTATTTTTATTCGTTTTATGGTCAGTCGAGAATTCGTCCATATAGAGAATGAGGTCATCCTCCGTCACCACTTTTGCATCATAATCCATTTTTTCTAACTTTATTAAAATTTTTCTTTATTCTTAAATAATTAAGTAATGAAAAATATTTTCTCATGTTTCATTTTTGTTATTTTATTTATCTAATTTAAGTAATTAATTTTTTCAAGTCACTTTGTGTTCCAATTGTCGACCACCATAAATTAATTCACAAAATCGTTGATACCTTTTTTAACAAAGGATTTTGGTACACTTTGATCACAGTTTTTTCACCAGCACTTCACATTTCAGATTTATTTTATTTATAACAAAAATTTTTAATAGAAATTATTTTATAATTTTTAAAAATTTTAATTTTTCTCGACAGGTGCTTTCCACGTGTTCATTTTCGAAGGAGATTTTTATCTCTGACCTCTCGACAAGAGAACGAACCAACCATGACACTCTTTCGCTGGATGAAAGTCATCTGAGGTCTCTTGGCCCGTAAGATTCAGTGTAGCTGTACTTCCTAAAATAATTCTTGACGTCACGGACTGATGGTATTTATTTTAATTTTGACATTTTCGGACCCAGAAATGTGAAAAAATAAATCCAGAAAAAAGTATGAAATCATAAAAATATTAGAAACTTATTATTCCCAACTAGCATCATCAATTACGCGCTAGCGCGCAGTTCTTCGATTTGATAAAAATAATTTTTTTAAGACATTTTTTTAAGACATTTCAAAAGATGTCAAAAAATTAAATTTTGGTAAATTATTTTCAAGAACATATTTTTAAAGATATTAAATCATTTTAAAAGAGTTTCAAATTTTCAGGAATTAAATATAATTAGAATCATTTTAAACGATATTTAGA
>CAKNYM010026226.1:0-20037 GCA_932195095.1 Andricus curvator | reverse complement strand
ATATATCAACGCCTCCATTCAATATGAGTCTATCTGCTGACAGAGCCCTGTATGAGACTATGCGCTGTGTATGAGCATAGGAAATTGTCTCATACACGGCGCTGTCAGTACATAGACTCATATTGAATGGAGGCGTCGATATATCTACTTATTTTTATTTGACGCACCTGAAGGTTTATTTCCGCTTATTATAACTGGCTGTGTTCTTTTGCGATGAGTAGGATTCATTATTTCTGTGTTCTGTCTTTTACTCGCACTTCTTTCTTCATCATTACTGCTTACATCTGATGGACCAAGATCTTCGTTTACGATAGCTGCGTTCAGTGATGATAATAATAATAATAATAATACTGCTCTCCCCGATTTGCTCCCCGAAGATGTTAATCTCTGGAATCTGAACTGTGTTGTTTACGAAAAGGCGGTGTCCTTGCTTAGCGACAGTAGAAGTAACGAAACTTCAGTACGTCTGAGTAAGACTCGCGAGCGTATTGCACAGCTTCAATTCAAAATTGAAACGACAAGACGGCAGGCATCAAATATTCAGTGCGTGATTAGCTACATAACATTAAATAAAAAATTCACTCCGAAAGTTAGGGCACTTGCTCGAAACTTGAGGAAAGCAAATCACACGCTGAACAAGTGTAAACTGTTGACCATCAAGCAGCACTGCACGCAAAAAATAAGATCTCTTTCAACAGCGAAACAGCGCCTTGAACGGCGAGTAAAGTGGATTCAGGAAAATTCCACCTTTTCTACTCATCCTTCCCGTCTGTTCAATAAAACGTCACGTGCCGTTAAAAATCCGCCTATTCAGCGCCAGGGCCAGATAAAATCAACAACTTTTGGTGGAAGAAGTTTACTTCTACGCACCAACATCTAGCTCGTATATTTACTACTTTCTTAAACGGAGAACAACCCGTCCCGCAGTGGCTAGTGGAAGGACGCACGGTATTGATTCCTAAGACAGGAGATTTGTCAAGTCCAAAGAACTACAGGCCCATAGCTTGTTTAAACACCAGCTACAAGCTATTCACTGGCATCCTCAAAGAGAGGATATTAACATCTATCGAGCCGGTATGGAGTGCAATAGTTGAACAACGTGGATGCAAGAGAGGTCTGGCAGGTTGCAGGGAGAACCTGTTAATAGACAGGTGTATCACCCAGGACTCGATCAGGTATCGAGGCAATCTGTCCATGGCTTGGATTGACTACCGTAAGGCATTCGATAACACGAACCATGAGCTACTTATTAAGCTCATTGAATGCATGGAGGTGCATCCAAAAATAGTGAGATGCATAAAAGAGCTTATGCTCTTGTGGCGGACAAGATTTGTCATAACATCTGACAAAAGACAAAAGACAAGTGACTACAAGCTATATCACATATAAGAGGGGAGTCTTCCAAGGAGACTCTCTAAGTCCGATACTTTTCTGCATCTCCCTCTTGCCTCTATCTATTGTGCTCCGAGGCAAAAGCTCTGGATACCTATGTGGCCCGCCGAACAAAAGAGAATATAAGGTCAACCACCTTTTATACATGGACGACCTTAAACTCTTTGCTTCCTCGAAAGAGGACCTTAACATCCTTGTGGAGGCGGTAAATAGGTACTCTAAAGCGATTGGCATGAGCTTCGGACTGGACAAGTGTGCCTGCGTCCACCTACACCAAGGAAGACTAGAAACTACATCATCGGGTCACGATCAGGATGTTCAACTCATCGGCGGAAATACCATTCAACATCTTGGTATTGGAGAAACATATACATATCTTGGAATACCGCAAGCGGAAACCCATGATGTGCTTGCGTTAAAAACGGCCCTTGGAAAAAGGTATCGCCAAATTCTCAGAAAAATTTGGGCTTCCGAATTATCTGGAAAGAATAAGATCCAGGCGACCAATATGCTGGCCGTTCCTATACTGCTCTACACGTTTGGTGCATTAAAATGGAACGTCGATGAGTTGAAGCAACTTGACCCAAGAACACGCAAGATGATGACAATCCATCGAAGTCATCATCCTAGATCTTCCGTACTTCGAATATACCTCCCTCGAGATAAAGGGGGTAGAGGCTTGCTGAGCTTAGAGTGTCTTCATCGCAGAACGGTTCTGGCTACAGCCTGCTCAGTTCTAAATAGCACAGATTTTCTTATGCGACTAGTACATCAACATGAAGTCAATGCTGCGGCGTTTCTATATCGTGCCGCACATAGGGCCGCAGAGGAGCTTGGCCTCCCATTTGATTCCAGCGACACTACACATGGCCTAGCATCACTAACACCTTTGGTGCTCAAAAGTCGTGTACAGGAAGCAGAACATACGCTTCTACTAAGAGAACATGCTGACAAGCCCCTTCATGGTAAATTCTACGGCATTATACGTAGAGAAGAGCTCTCGATGGGTCTGTCCAACATGTTTCTCAAGTCTGCTGGATTAAAATCGAAGACTGAGGGATTTCTTTTTGCCTGTCAAGATGGCGTTATAGACACCTTAGTTTACCGCGAGCGCATAATGAATATACCTGTAGGCGATACCAACTGCCGAGCGTGCAAGCAAGAGCCAGAAACACTTGGACATGTTCTCAGTGGATGCTCAAAATATGCACGATACAAGTACATAGAGAGACACAATGCGGCTCTAAAAGTGTATATTACCATCTGAGGCACTTCTATGGTGTTGATCTATTGCCCGTCTTGCAATACGCCCAGGGGGAACTCGAGTCCGTTGTGGAGAATGATCAGTGTAAGATCTACTGGAATTTCTCATTCTCGACCATTCAACGTATCAGTGCTACGAAGCCTGATATCGTCCTCCAAGATCTGAAGAACAAGATCATTTACGTGATTGAATTCTCGGCACCAGCCGATGGTAATATCACGGCAAAGGAGGAAGAAAAACGGGCGAAATATCAAGCACTTCTTTTCGAGCTGAGCAGGCTCTACCAAGGCTTCAAAGTCCATCTTGTAGTTCTCATAATCGGCTGTCTTGGAGGTATGAAAGCTTCATTTATTAGCCAACTCAACAAGATTCCGGCTTGCCAGCGTCAGGCTCATTCCATCGCGAACCGGATGCAAAAGGCTGTTCTTCTGGCATCACTTCATCTGGTCCGTCAACACTGTTCCTCATAACATTCTAAAAAGATTGGTAGCTCTAAAAAAGTATCCAGAGGTGAAACTTCATCCCCAACTGTCCCGTCTGCCGCGTAAGATCATCCGCGGCTAGAGACGCTTCTGCTCCTTCTGTCCTAGAAGGTAAGCAAGAGCGGGAAATTTACGCGAGATAACATCGGGCAACAGTGTTCCTTGGAGTCAGGTCTCTAGCCGCGGATGATCTTACGCGGCAGACGGGACTCTTTATTGAGTTCGTAACAAGAAGGATATGTACATGGCAGTCAGAGTTAATATAAGAACCCAAAGGGCGAGGTACAGCTCAAAGCTGCTTTCAAACCTAACCGGCAGTGGATGACGGCAGTGGAGCGGCAGGACGTTTATACGGTTTCAGTTTACCAGCATCTTTCGACGGTACACTCTGATATGGAAATATGTTATGATCTATTGATGTTGGTGGTGTTTTGAGTTACACTGGAGTTTCTTGTAGTAAAGTTGTTGAAGTCGATGGCAATGATGGTATTAGTGATGTGGATGATGATGATGGTGGTAATGCCTTCGATGGTATCTGTGATAGCGGTGTCTTTGGTAGCGGTAGCGGTGTCTGTAGTAGCGGTGATGGTAAGCGGGAACGTGATTTGGATGGTTCCAACGATGTCGACGACGATGAGCCTCACCAGACTCTCATGATCTCTTTGCAAGTTAAGAACACACAATAAAATCAAATTAATAGCATAAAGCAACACGAAGAACACTTTTCACTGCACTCTCTTCTCAAGACACTTATCTTCCCCAGACACTTTCTTCACCATTTCATTTCTCACTGATTCACGTTTCACCACAGCGCAAATTGAAATCGACGCCTCTGAATATGGGCTTTTTAAAGAGAAGTCCCCACTATACCCTAGCTGGATAGGGAGCGCGGGGAATCGCGCCTCTGAATATGGGCCAGAGACCCCACGACGAGACGCCGTGGCATGTATCTGAACTTCGGTGTCACTCTCTCGCGGTAAAACAGAGATCACACATATCGAACGTCTGTTCGGAAACGACAGCGGATAAAGTGAAACTTTGCGCGTCGATGTTTTACCGACTGCGGTGCCCCCATTGCCTGTGTCTCACTCTGCCGGTATGGTAGAGAACGCCACTATCGGTCATGGATATGGAAAAGACTATCGGTGATTTAGCACGGAAGCTAACCATTAGCACCTGTCGGTAAATTACCGGTCACTGTTTTACCGACCAAGGTGTCACCGAACTGTCATAGGTATACTACTGCTTGTTGACTCTCAATTGGAATAGTATTGTTTATAAATTGTTCACCAGATAAATCGCTTTTTGCTCCAATGTAAATATTTGGATTTTTTTATTTATTCAACTTATTGTGTTTTTTAGCTTCATTTTATCTTAAATACTACATCACGAAGGAATAGTAAGGAGTAGTATCCCTGTAAGTGAGGAGTGGGACCAGCGACGTCCGAGAATTCGTTAATGCTTGCCACGAATGAAAACTCGTATGCACGGTCGTGCACATGCGCACTGGCGGTTGCCATGCCAACGTTGTGAACACGTGTTTGAAGTTTCGAACTTGTGTTTTGTTTTGAACATTTCTGTGCTGCCGGTTTCGTAAAATAAAATTGTAATATAGAATTTCAATGAAACTTCGTCAGAAGATATAGTATCCTTGCTGAAACGTTCTACTAACAAAAGTAATGAACATTTTTTGTCAGTTTTCCATTTAATTAAGATTATCTACTGTAAATCATTATCTACTGTAGGGTGGTTTCCCCTATATTATTGTTTACATTTTCATTATTATAAAATAATAATCACATGCAATTATTTAATGCTCATGAAAAATAAAAACTTTGCACATATATTAACCTACAATATTTTGTTCACTGAAATTAACTTTATCCCTTACTTACGTAATCCATAAATGATTATAATAATGTTATTGTAGTACTTAGACTTTCTAGATCCTTTTCGTATTTTTGATGCCATTTTCCTTCTCGATTTTAATTCAGGAACGTGATATACACCCAAAAAAATAAAAACACAAACGAACATAACCTACATATGCATCGAGATATAAGCTGCGAAAATGTAAATTGTAATAAGTATAAATATAAATGATATTTATAAATATATTATATGATATTAATATAAATTTAACTACTGTAAATGCAAATATTTTCATTTTTATGTACTATGGAAGAAATACTATTCTTGAAATTGCGATATTCATGTAATCGATAACCAAAGAAAATTCTATATGCCACCCACTTGACTCTCGAGTCTTTATTGAAATTAAATTAAGACATTGAAAAAAAAATAATAATAGATATGAGCTAATTTTTTTGTAATAAAAATAATTTTCTACGGCATAAACTAATGCGATATTTGGATTTTCGTAATTATATATCATATATTGCGTTATTTAAATTTATGTAAAGGTTTATTCCAATTTTAATCAAACGTTCAATATGTAAAACTAATGCGAAACATTGATTAAATTCCTTTTTCATATCTTATAACAAATTCTCATAAAAGGTTATAAATATTTCCTACAATACGTTTCGTATCAAAATATACACCTTATTTTCATTGAAACTTATCATATTTCCTATACTAATATATACAAATATAATCATAAAAAAGGTTCTCCTTCTCATCTGTATCGAAAATTTTCTTATATATTTGTTTTAATAATATATTGTACATTCATACTATATTTAATTTACTGCAAAGCACATCCCACTCGAATATTATGTTTCAAAAGATAAATTTTATCAATTTTACGGAACGATTGTGGATCATTTAAGTATAATATAAGTGTTCAATAACAACCTTCACACTCTCATGACGTAACAATGACATTAGTCTGCTAGATATCTGCTATATTTTGAAATTATTAATTTGCGAGAACACTACATTATAACGCCATCTCATAAAGGTTATGTTATGTAGCTACAGAACGAGCATAAAACAATCATAGAATACATGTTCTGTAACACGTGTTACATTCTAGTGACACAGCAGTTCTATCACTCTGTGGTATATTAGTTACATTGTAGAATTCTAGAATTGTTACGTACGTTTCCTTACAGTAACAGCGTTACAGAACAGAGTGACCTTTATGTTCCGTTCCTGGAACACGTGTGACATTCTATTGACATAACAGTTCTATCACTCCGTCCTATATTAGTTACGTTACATAATTCCAGAACCGTTACGTATCCTTACAGTAACAGCGTTACAGAATAGTGTGACCTTTATGATACCTTTCTGTAACACTTGTAACATTCTAGTGACATAACAGTTCTATAAGTCTGCTATCTATCAGTTACATTACAGAATTCCAGAACTGTTACATATCCTTACAGTAAGAGCGTTACAGAACAGTGTGGCCTTTATGTACTGTTGCTGGAACACGTGTGACATTCTAGTGGCATAACAGTTCTATCACTCTGTTCTCTATCAGTAACATTACAGAATTACAGAACTGTTACATATCCTTACAGTTACAGCGTTACAGAACAATGCGACCTTTATGTTCCGTTCATGGAACACGTGTTACATTCTAGTGACAGAACAGATCTATCACTCTGTGATATATCAGTTACATTACAGAATTTCAGAACTATTACGGTTTTTATAGTAACAGTGTTACAGAACAGTGTGACCGTTATATTCTGTTTCTGTAACACGTGTGACATTCTAGTCACGTAACAGTTCTATCACTCTGTTTTATATTAGTTACATTACAGAATTCCAGAACTGTTACATATCCTTAATGTAACAGTGTTACAGAAGAGTGTGGCCGTTATGTTCCGCTTCTGTAACACGTGTGACATTCTAGTGACGTAGCAGTTCCATTACTCTGTTCTATATTAGTTACATTACAGAATTCCAGAACTGTTACATATACTTACAGTAACAGCGTTACAGAACAATGTGACCTTTATGTTCTGTAATTGTTATGGCACACGATTGTGACAATGTTATGTATAAATGTTCCCTTTTTGTTATGTAAAATTTAGAGAACGTGTCTGCTGGCGTGCATCATTTTAACGTTAAATACTTTAAATGTTCCGTAAAATTTTCGAAAAATATGTTTGAGATATGTTTTTGTTTTATAATACTCTAACTTAACATTATTCTTACTTATAAATAATATACAATAAGTCATTTAATTAAGTGGCCCTTCCCGCCCCAGGTATGGGGCCATATGAGCCAAGCGCACTACTTTTTTATTTTCGTTTCTGATTTCGCATATAGATTTTTATTTACTTCTACCTTGGCAAAATTATGATTAAAAATGTTTATAGAGTATATATAACGACTTACTTTTAAGCAATGAATTAGCAGATTTTACATACTGACGTGAAAAAGACAACCATGCCCATCTCGCCCCACCCTACCCTATATACGAAGAAAGGACCCCTCTGCAGGCTAGTATTCGGGTGAAATATGGTTTGAACTCATCATAACCCCATACCTGGTTCTTTAAAACCACAGATGAGGTGGGAGATTGCCGATCCCATGCATTCAATTTCGAGTAATTTTCCCATTGCCCATGAAGCACCTAGCCAGTTTACGAACTAAAATAAACGATAGACGCTCCTACTTGATTGGTCAAGCAGGGCAGCATTTTTCCAGTTTGATAATGTCGGTAGAGAAGATCAGAGTGGGTAATTTCGCTTCTATCGTCTATTTTATTTCGTAAACTGGCTAGGTGCATTGGGAGCGCTTTGATTAAAAAATTGTTATAAAAGAATCTGGAAGATTTCAAGGCTTTTTTTATTTTGGCAAATAATTTTTGAAGAAAATTCAAAACTATTTTAAAACATTTCAAAAAATGAGATAAATGAAGAATCCCGAATAAGAGTCTTAATAATTTAAAAACTTTCAAAGTTTTTTTTCATTTTGTAACTGCAAAATTGCGAAATTTTGTTTAAAATTCTTAAAATCTTTTAAACTTTGAAATGTTTTAAAATATAATAACTGAATATAATAACTATTTTCACGCCCCGTGACGTATATATATATATATATATATATATATATATATATATATATATATATTCGCATGCTTATACTAATAAGTATTTAATAAATATACAGCGAACATTGCGCACTGTAGAGTATAGCTATATATATCAGCACGTTGTACGCTGTAGAATATAGCTATATATATTCAGCACGAGAGTAGAGGTATAGAGTATAGTAAGAACGTTGTAACCCGTAGCGTATACTGTATAGCCATAGACTATAGAGCATAGAAGCACGTGGTAGCTGGAGGACATAGCTATAGATATACTGAAAACGTTGCAAGCCATGGAGTATATCTATATATATAATAGCCAGTCATCGACACATGTGACGTCAGCGATGTCGATACGAAAGCATTGTAGGAACAGGCCCTATAAAAATCCAAAGGTCCGGCATGGGTCAGTTACAAGTTATAGTTCAGTTCATCTCTTCACTATTTTCTACGGTTTTCTCCGATTCGACTGTCCAGTGTCTAGTGTGTCAAACTGGTATTTCTCGCGTATTAGTGTGTGTGCCCTTGTGACAGTGTTGTCCACTGGGAAACACGAACCTGGGATTTCCCATCCTTTGAATACTTTGAACCAATTCCATCCTGAACTGAACCCACTATTGGAACTCTTTAAAAATAAATTAAGGATCTACCTGATTTCGAATATCAAATTCACATCAAAGTGAACAACCCCTTCTTCCACACCACTTCACGGAGATCTCAAAGACCATCTAGATTTCATCTGATTCATCAATCGAATCAATAACCGGTAAGTCCTAATACCAATAACTCTAATTTCATCTATCTAACTCCTTTGGGCTATGATAAATGAGTCTCCTTCGTTTTTAAAGGTCCTGACCAAGGATTAGAGAAAAGTCTACAAATCTTCTTTCAGCTTTTTGTGTTAAACTCTAATAAGTTTTAATTGTCAATTTCTGTAATAAATTGTTGAAACTCATTATTACTTGTTTATTGGCTACTCATTCCTCTTTCCTGTGCGAGGTCTTCGATCTCAACTAAAACGAGGAACTTAGTTAAAAAGGAAAGTATTTTGCGTTTTCAATGACTTAACATACAACCTTTTTATAATGCATCGGCCGGGAAACCAAAGTAAAGAGAGCCAATATATAATTTGTTTCAACAAAGTTTGTTTTATACACATTTTAAGCACAAAGAACTTGAGCGAAGACAGGTAGCTTATATCATTTACATTTAATATATTTATTATTACTGTGAAATATGTCCGAATTGAAAAATAATCAATGCCGACTAAAAAACCTGAAGATTTAGGGAATATCCGAAAAACAATTACCAGAAATCTTGCTAAATAAAACCCTCAATTAGCTAAACAAGTATAATTAAATAAGAACGGGCTTGAGAGTGATAGGAAAAATAAAATGAACATTGATCAGGAATTAGATAAAGTATATTTGGAATTCGGTAGTGATACTTCAGAAAACAGTAATTTTGACTGTTCTGCATTCATTTATTTTGCAAATACTACTTTAATCAACACAAATTTAGGTTTAATTAGTGCTTCTTTAGATCAAAATAAAACCTTAACTATTGATGACGTAATCGACTATCAGGCTAATGTAAAATCATTATTAAGTTCAACGCTCTCTCAGCAAATTAGTAAGGAAGTAACAAAAGAAACCTCATTTCATAATTTGAATCGCGAATCAATAATAAGTGAGCACGATAGTGACGACGCAGGAAGTGACGAAGACTCGACAAAACAGAAAAAAATGACACTGCCAACCAATCGACAAGTTTCCCTCCGCGACGCGCTCGAAATAATCCCTATTTTTGACGTGAGTAACATCCTTTTAGCCCATTTTATAGAGGGCTGTACAGACGCAAAAGCTATAATTCTTACACAAAAGAAAAATGCGTTACGTATTATGTATACGACCCCTTATCCAGTCTAGCCGCCTCAGCTCCCTTCTTGATGTCTGCGCAAAAGTTGGTCCAGCTCTCTTGCTTTGCCTTACGTATTGCACCCCTGTATTCGTCGTTCATCGTTCTGAATGAGGTCCATAGTTCCTTCGTTTTGCCAGTCACGGCACGTCTGAACCTCTCTCTGGTTTCCCTGCGAAGCTCTTCGAGTTTCCCGTTCCATCAGAGTATCTCCCTAGCCTTTCGGACTCTTGTAGGTCGACGATTACTTTTATAAGTAGCTTTGATGGCTTCCGTGAAAATTTTGTCTGCCATCTCCAGAGTATCAACGTTTAGAATTGACCTGGGAACCTCTGAAAGTCCACATCTTAGTTCCGTGGAAAACTGATCCCAGTCCGTTCTTCTTGGATTTCTGACCCATTTAAGGCCAGCGGGTACAATGGATTCCCACACGAACTCTATCTGTGAGTGATCTGAGAGAGTGGGTTCATCTGAAATGCTCCACTTCTTGATATTATCCCTAAAACTACTGGTACAGATAGTGATGTCAATGACTTCCTCCCTGACCGAGTTACGGAACATCGGGGTGTTCCCCGTGTTGAGAATATCTAAATCAGTGGCAGAGGCAGATAAGAGGAATACCCCTTAACTTGCAATATCCCACCAGTGTATGTACCTTAACTGGTGGGTTGGTATCGCTGCCATAAGGAAAATAAGCCGATCACAGAACTAGCCTTCTCATTCCTTTGAGATCCTCAACTATCACCATCAGGTCTCTCGAACATAGCTCATGCAGCAGGACAGCCTTAACTCCCTTCGCCAGTATGCAGGCCCTTGGTTTGGCCGCCTTGGGGTCCCTGTAACATAAAAGACCAGCCCCCCCCCCCCCCTAATCCCCTTATGGTATCTCGCACTAACCACGGTTCTTGGATTAGCGAGATACCTGCGTGCCTCGCAGCTATGTCCCTCTGCAAAACTGCAGAGGCGCCTTTGCTATGATACAAGTTAATCTGGGTAATGGTTAAACCAGGAGCAGTCATTTAGGTCTGCTCCCGATCTTCCTGTGTCTCAATAGGCTCCTCCTATCCCTGGCCGGCAACCCTAAAGTTGAACTGTCCAAAGTGATAGAAGGGTCTGTTGTTGAGGGCCGCAAGAGCCCTCGTCTGGGACTCAGGAATCTGCACAATTAGGAGATGCCTGGATTGCCTGGTGCCTCCTACGGTGTCCTCTTCCTGAGGCCTATCGTGCCTGACGATTCGCCAGGATGCTGTCTTAAGTGACGGGTTGAATTTCTCCAACCGACGGAGTACCTCAGACGGGTCTTCCAGTTTACCTGGGAACCACGCCGTAGCCCTCACCATCTTCTGGAGCAACTCAACCCCACCCACCTTAAGAGACGCACCTTCCCACGACTCTGTTTCGACAACTGCTTTGAGTAGCAAAGCTTTAGTCGCTAGGTCGGCTGCCACAAATGCGAACACCCCTCCCCTGCAGAAGGAGGTCACGAATTTTGGCCATTGATCTGGGGACACTCTTTTGAGCGTCCTCCAGGTAGCCTCCCTGAAGATCTCGTACTGCTCCGTAGTGAGCAACGAGTCCGGGTAGTTGGTGTCGGTCACCGCCATCGTCAGGGGGTTAGTCCTCTGAGCGGCCGTCAGTCCAGCTCCCGACGACTCTCTGTTCGTCGGCTGCTGGGCCGCCTTGTGCCTCTTCAAAGGCTTTGCCACCCCCGGCGGGGTGTCCTCTGAGCCCCTAGCTCGCTTCTGGGCCTCAGTGCTAGATGTCGGCCCTGTAGCTGCCGACGTTCCAGCTCCCGCAGCTGCTCTACTAGCCTGCTGCGCTTGCCTCTCCAGTCTTCTTTTCAGGGAACCGTTGATGTGTTTCTTCTTTTTGGGGGACAATCAGACCCAGAGATGCCAATCAGGCCTATCTCATTACCATAGCCTCGTTCAGATCGACCGTCGATCCCTCAGCTCCCGAGGGATCTGGGGGCACAGCCACCATCTGAATTTGGCTTGCCGGAGAGACAGATGGGGAGGCAAGGGTTATGTTAGACCCGTTAAGGCCCAACCCCTCTCCTCCCTGCGCCACCTCCGTTCCTCCTCCTTTTCCATTTTTGGTATTGTGCATGTTCATTTTGATCCCACGAGAAGCTAGGGAAATAGAAGGTCCGCCCCTGCATGGCCCCGCATGCAGGGGTAAGACTAATTACTCGGGGAGGTCGTCCAGTGTACCCGAGAGGCCGTTAGGACACTTTCGTAACCCCTAGGTACCAAAGTGCCACGAGCACGATCACTCTACACCCATGGCTTAGGTGGGTGGTCCCATTGAGTGAGACACTTAATGTTCAAATATCCGCTTACAGACCAACATAACAAACGGAGGGCTGTTTCTTGGTCGCTATGCAGGCCGCAGGTCATTCCTGTCCCCATTTCGAAACTGTAAATCGGTCTGGGAGGGGCCTCGACCAGTGAGGACCAGCTAGGCTCTTTCACCCTTCTACCATACCGTAATAACGCATACCAGGAGAGCCCGTTTATAGGGATCCTTTCATTCATATCAATACGCATGCAGGCCGAGGTCCTTTTGACCCCCATGTCCCACATGCTTAAACGTCCCCACCAACAACAACGTGTTACAGCCCCTAGGGGAGGGATTGGTGTAACTCAAGAAACTATTTATCTCAAGGAAAATGTTAGTTAAGTATCGTTTGTTACTTGTCGTTTCTTACTTGTACCAAAGAATGCGGTAGCTCATACCAATAACACGCCACCACTTATGCGCAGAGACCCGAAGCCCCAGTTTTAAATATGGATGATGTTAGCTGATAAGCCAAAAAAAACTAACATAATAATGTTTTGATCTGTGAGGCTATTCTTGATCATAAAAAAAGAAAACGAAAAATGGTATTATGTGTGACTAGTGTCAGGTCTCTTCGGGGAATTGCTACGACTATTTTGTGAATGAAATGTGTTTGCTCTGATTTCCCTCGACTTGACATAAGAATTTAGGATTTTAAGCATGGTTTCTTTATTTAGTTTTACCAAATACAACCACATATCCCTTCTTTAAAGAAATAACAAGAAAAAGAGAAGGTGCTTCAGGTGAGTAGGAATATTTTGGACGTTTGTGGATAATTTAAAAACTTTGAGCTTGAATGAAGCAAGTATTAACTGTTTCTAGAATTAAAAAAATATCTAGGATAAAAAATAGACCTTACATACACTGGAAATGTCGGTTTTTAATTTTAAAGTAGAGTGGAATGGTAAAATATAAAGATTACGTCTTTAACGTTTAAAACAAATAAACTAAATGTTCTGAAATGATAATATAAAAAATAGTTTTTCTATTTTTAATGACTTGAATGATCCTAATCTATTATTATATTATAATAAGAATATACAAGAAATGATAAAAATCATAATTTTTAATATTCAGTATATTGTATTGATCATGAAACTACGATAAAAGTATAGCAATTATTATGCAGACACAACATCATCATTTATTATATAGTGTAACCCTTTTTCCCAGCCTCTCAGAAATGTAAGCTGGGAACCGTTACCCAAATGGCCGCGCCAACGCCGGTACAGAAAGTAATTTTAAATTTGCACTTACCGTGCTGTCAGGCGCCAGACACCTAATCGGCGTCACTCCAAAATTATTCCAGAAATTTTAAATATTAATTAGAATAAATTAAAGCAGACTAACTTAAGCTAGCTCACGGAGAGGGATTTGTGAGGGCGCGAAAAGTACTTCGAACGTTAATATTAAAAGAAGTTAATATGAAATTTAATTAAATTTAAATAATAATCATTACATGAATGCTAATATGCGAATTTGTACAAGAGGCAATTTGGGAAATTCGAAATAGGAGGCAGAAAGGGAAAAATGAGGAGGGCTTGTGATATACAAGAAGGGGTACTGGAGTGGGAGAACATAGAGTTAGAGCTATTAGTAAAACAAGGAGAAGAGAGATGGATAAAGATTATGGATTCGAAGTACAATAAATGGTATATGATGGTCAAAGGGTTAGCGGAACCAGAATATTTGCAAAAAATAAAAAAGGAAGACAAATGGAATAGAGTGGTACGGTTTAAAATGGGAGAAGGTGTAAGATCCTGTAGATATTGGATTGACGAAGAGGACAATCTGTGCAGAGTATGTGGATACGAAATGGAGTCATGGGCACATGTGCTAGAGAGGTGTACAGAAGAGGAAGATGGACAGTTGAGTGTGGATGAGTGTGTAAGATGGATTTTGGATGGTAATGGACAGGGAGTGACGTGGATAAAAAAACTGGAAGAAGTAAGAGAAAGCAAGGGTGCAGGGCAGAGCCAAACGGGTAATCCTGTCTAAAGGAAAGTAACTAGCAAAAATTTTTAATTTTTAAATCCGTGAAAATGTATTTGATGATAAGAGAAAACGTAAGCTCTGGAAGATCGCTCATTTGTAGAAGTTTAAGAACAAATAGTATTAATATTATTGTTATTTTAAGTAAGGCGAAACATTAGAATATAAGCAGCGGTTAAGTTAGGTTAAGGATGAAATGTAAATATATGTACAGGGAGCGGAGGCCCTCAAACCCGTAAAAGGGAGAGATTAAATATACATACATACATACAAAGGTACTTCAATTTCCGACATTTCCGCCATTTTTGTATTGTAATCTCAATAGTACTTCAGTTAACGAAAACTAACGCTATCGGATCCCCAAAAGACTTAATTATTTATTTGTGTCGATCATAGTTAGTCAACGAAACAACATGTCTCAGATCAATAATAAATCGTACCATAAATAAGCTACGACTAAAAACAAGGTCGCTCATGATTTAGAACCAATGCTCAGTGCCGCTGTGGGTTTAAATTAGAAACCCCGCAGTCTGGCGATGATCGAAAGAAGAAATAATTTTTGACAGTGTTTCTCAAGCTTCGAGAGGGTATATTCTGGCAACATGCCTCTTCGAGTCTCGAAGCTGCTGTCTCATGACAGAGTCGTTGATTCAGAGTCGTTAGAGTAGTCCAAAATAAGCGACTGTTTGAATTTTCACGGGCAACTGGAAATTCGGAAAGCCTAAGCAAAATAAAAATATGCATATTTTTTGTTTTGCTGCAGAGTCACTTTACAGCTCTCTCGAATGTTTTCAAGATTCTTGTCAATGTAATGTCAAAGTGATAAAAATGTGAGTCCACTCTAAGGATGCACCTGCGTGGCCTATGGCTGCTAATCGGCTCTTCTTTCCTGTTATTATTACGCTTTTCTACCTAGAGTCCTACACCTTAAAACTTTATTACTTGAGAACTGGGGTCGTATTGTTCTGTCACTACCGTTAGGCCCGTTAGGGTCAGCTTGTATTGCGATTCACCAAAAAAATTCGACTTGGCGCGGTTTTGTTGCACTTTCCATAAAGGCTTCACCTATTAACCTACGGGTGAACTTAAAGTAAAATTATAAGTTGTTCCCCATTTTCCAAACCATTTTTTTTATTGTAAATCTTTGACCATTTTAGTTGTTTTTTTCCAGATTTATTCTGAAAGGTTTAGAGTATACTCTGTACAAATTTCATTCCACACAAACTTAACCAAAGCGTGCGAAAAGTCTGCAAATATTGCAATTTTGGTAGAATTCTTCTTATTGTAAAATTTTTACATAATATTTCTAAAATATAAAAAGTTGACAGCATCCATCTTGAAATCTCGGAGAACAAATTCCACCAAGATTGAACAAATTTGATCATAATTTCTCATCAAAAATTGAACTTGAAAAAGAAGTTGTATTTTTCTCTGTTAAACTCCATAAGAGGACAATTGCTGTGTGTGCCATCGACAAGAGTGTGTGCATAAAAAAGTTCAGTTCGTATAATTTCTCCTCCGTTCGCTTTTCCAGTAGGTTGTGACTCTCTGGTGTAACTTCACACGTCAACGAGATAAAAAAATTGCAAAAAATATCTTCCACAATTAACCATATTGACAACATTATCATGAATTCTGTAAATTCCCTTGAATTTCGTAGAATTTTTGAGAATTCAGTGGAATTCTGAAGAATTCTCTTGAATTCAGCAGAATTATCTTAATATGAGCGAAATTCTCTCTAACTCTGTAGAATTCTTTTGATTTCAGCAGAATTCTTCTGAATTCTATGGAATTCTCTTGAATTTTGTATCATTTTCATGAATTTAGTATAATTCTCTTGAATTCAGTAGCATTCTTTTAAGCTCGGCAGAACTCTCTTCAGCATTCTCTTGAGTAATGTAGAATTCTCCTGAATTCAGTAGAATTGCCTTGAATTTATCATAATTCTCTGGAATTTTGTAAAAATATCTCGTAAATGCAGTAGAATTCTCTTGAATTATGTAGAATTCTCTTAACTTGTGTATAATTCTTTGAAATTCAGGAGAATTCTCTTGAAATATGTAAAAGTCTCTTAAACTTTGTTCAATTCTCTTAAATTCAGTAGAATTATCCTACGTTTGGCAAAACTCTCTTGAATTTAGTCAAATTATCCTGTTTTCTTTCGAATTTAGCAGAATTTTTTTGAAATCAGCAAAATTCTTTCGAATTCAAACGAATTCTCTAGAGTTAGGCAGAATTCCCTTGAATTAATCATAATTCTGTGGAATTCTGTATAAATATCTCGTGAATGCCGTAGAATTTTCTTTATTTATGCATTCTCTTAAAATCTGTATAATTCTCTTGGAAGATATATTTTACGAAAAATCATTAAAGAATAGTTGCATCCTGCAACTCGAAACTTTCTTATTTTCTCTGTTTTTTTTATATATATTACTTTTTCCAGAAATAAAATACGTTATTGTATATGTACATACTGCATTATTAAGATGTATGAATAATAAGGTTTGGATGGTGGCTATATGCGTTGGGACATCTATCATACATTATGTACGAATGTAAAAATACTATGTAACAATTCATGGCAGTAAACGCATAATATTAAAAAGTGGGAATCTAAATGCCTAAATACCACCTCCTAGCAGTGGGTTCTGTATAGTTTTTTTTTAAATTTATTTTTGTAAAAATTTGAATAACAATAAAACATTAACCAATCAGATTTTTTAGGGGCTGAAACTGGTAATTTATATTTTTCATGCAACCCATTAGTATCTAAATTAAAGAATGCCCACTTATTTTGAAAAACATCAACAAAAATGATTTTATTTTTCAGTCAATATCAAAGAGTTCAGGGCCTACAAAAGCCGACAGAAAGACAGAACTTCTAGCTCCTATAGCATACATAGCCGATACAATTTTTCAATATTAATTAACTGTGTATATATTTTAATTCGACAGGACTGAAGATACAGTTGTGTATGGTAATCAGTGCGGAAAAGTCGAAGTATATTACCAACAATCCATGACATCCAATTCATCTGGTGGACTTCCAACACCTGCAGACTTGATGGGAATAGTCCCCCTTAAAGCAAAACGGAGAGTCGAGAGGGATCATGAAATTATAATATTGTAAATGATAAATAAAATTCACGCCAGTTTTTTTATTTTGTGGAGACCGTGCGATAAAAAAACAGAGCGTATGTTCGTCACTAGTATCAGTAGCGTAAAATAGTATATTACACTACACGGACCGAGATTTCAACTTTCGGCCCGCGTAGTGTATACGATTTTTCTTCATAGCGGGTCGAAAGTACGTTATTAATTTTACTTTTTTTACTTTAAATGTTGATAAGCATGTTATTGATGCCTGCCCCCGACATATGCGGCACGAGCGAAGCGAGTGCTGCTGGTCGTGGGGGGCAGGCATCCAATACATTCGAAGAGTCAAGTTTAATAATATTTTTCTAAAATAAATTAATTCCACTTTGTTGAAGATGTCTGTATTTCACTAGTCTAAACATTATATTATATTTATTATCAGATATCATATCAGATGACAACGTATTATTCATTTTTGCTGGGTTTTTGAATTAATATTCAATTAATTGACGGCAAAACAGCTACTTCTAAGGTTAGAGGTAACAACAGCAATGACAGAGGTTAACAATTAGTATAATACACATGAGAAATTCTTTCCTCCCGCCGTTATAGAGGGCACGCGTGTACTTTCCACAGGGAGTAAATGTTAATGAGAAATTCTTTCCTCCCGCCGTTATAGAGGGCACGCGTGTACTTTCCACAGGGAGTAAATGTTAATGAGAAATTCTTTCCTCCCGCCGTTATAGAGGGCGCGCGTGTACTTCCCACAGGGAGTAAATGTTGAACTTTCGTCTCTGATATTAGGGACGAAAGTACGTACTTTCGACCGAGGTATGAAGAAAAAGTATATTATTAATATTGTAATTTCCTCAGTTATGATAGAGAAAATATATAATGAAGAATTTTTCACAAATTAAAAATTCTAACTCGCTGAAACAGAACGACGATCTTGGACAGAGTATTCTACATCAGGTATGTAGAAGCCATAATATGGCGTTATTACAATATCTATACTGTGGGGCTTCTCAAATCTAAAAATATAGGACAACATTTAAGATTCAAGAACCACTAAAAGTAACCCTGTCACGTGTTACTTTCTCGATTCAGTACCTATCTTTCGTATCGTCTTCAATCTATTATTTTTACATTCTCATCTAGAGAAGGTATTAGATTTGTGTAAAATTTGACCCCCCCCGGTTTTTGTCAAATGTCCACGTTTTGAGACCCCCTGAACTCAAAAAACAGGTTTTTACGAATGTGTCTGTCTGTCTGTTAGTCTGTCTGTAGATTTTCAGTTCGTTAGCACGATAACTTTCGAAAGAATTAACCTATGGAATTGGGCTTTAGTATACTCTTCAAGTGTCCTAAAATAAAGGTCAAGTTCGTTAGCCAGCCATTTTGGACAAAAATTCAAAAAGTGAGCACATTTTGAAAATTGTGTGGAACACTTTTTTTTAATATTAAAAAATTCTATGGGCGGATATCGATAGTACTCAAACAGGCGAACAAAATATTTTCATGACATTTTCCGATAAAATAAAAATTTTCAGAGTTGCAGTATTTTCAAAATCCAAAAAAAGAAACGAAAATTAACATTTTCAGCCAAAAAACGCACGATACGAAAAAAATTGAAGAAAAGAAAAATGTTTCTTTTTGCACGTCCTACAAAATTATCATAACGACTTTTTGAATTTTTTCAAAAAATCGAAAATTCACATTTTTATTGTTTTAATGTTCGCAATACTATTTCCAACGATTAAAACAATAAAATAATCACCATTAATGCTCACGGTACTTTAAAATTTGTATTTTTACATTATCATCCAGAGAAGGTATTAGATTTGTGTAAAATTTGACCCCCCCGGTTTTTGTCAATAACAATTCAAACAATTTATTCTGATTGAAAATCTGACTTTTATTTCAGAATGCGTTTCGATCTTTGTTTACTAAAATAATTGCTCTAAAAAAATTCAACTATTATATTTATATTTCAAGAACTATGCTTCAAAGAGACGAAATAAATAAATAAATAAATATATATATATATATATATATATATATATATATATAAAATAAAATAAAAAAAGAGTTTTTGGTTCCTTGCCTAGAAGTAGGTCGGGTATTGGCAGATCGAAACATATTAACTCTTATCTAATACAACGCTGCTGAAGGCTGGTCACCTTATATCAATATACCAACCCTCCAAATCCCAAGTGTCTTAAAACTACCCGTGTTGCCGTTTCCAGCTCATCAAGTCCCAAGTGTCTTAAAACTACCCGTGTTGCCGTTTCCAGCTCATCAAGTCCCAAGTGTCTTATAACTACCCGCGAAGCCCCCCCTATCCCCAACACTTACCCCGTCAATTTGAACATTTCTTTTTCCAAAATAAGCCCCATATTGCTCTCTATCTTCCCTCCAAATTTTTCCAAAATCCCACGGTCCATTCCCGAGATATTTGAAAAAAACGAAAACATTCCAAAAAATGGATATCCCTTAATCGATATACCCCATTTCCCCAAGTGTTTTAAGTGTTTTTTCAA
>CAKNYM010026225.1:0-29653 GCA_932195095.1 Andricus curvator | reverse complement strand
TTTTTTATTCATAATTAAACCGATCCCTTGACTACGATTTGATTCACCTAATTAAATAATTCATTTTGACTGATCTAACCCGTAACTTTCAATGTATCAATCAGACATTTGTGGTTAATTTAAATCATTTCTTAAAAAGTAGGAGCCTAATAAATAATTTTAATTCAGAAATAATTTTTTTGTTTTATTATAGCTGAGAAATCAGTCACTTCTATTGACTGATTCATCTGTTAAAACGACTGTTTTGTCAGTAGAAATGACTGAAGTTCCAGTCAAAGCATGCTTGATTAATTTAATCAGTAATGGCAACTGATCGAATCAGCAATTTTGAAGGATCTAAACTGTATCGTTCATTGATAAAATAAGTCATTTTGAATAATGTAATCAGTAACTTTCACAAATTGAATTAGTGTTATCGAATTACCTAACCAGTAATTCTCGCTAATTAAATAATTCATTTTGACTGATCTAACCCGTAACTTTTAATGTGTTAATCAGACATTCATGGTTAATTTAAATCATTTCTTAAAAACTAGAAACCTAATAAATAATTTTATTTCAGAAATAATTTTACTGTTTTATTATAGCTGACAAATCAGTCACTTCTATTGACTGATTCATCTGTTAAATCGACTGTTTTGTCAATAGAAATGACTGATGTTTCATTCAAAGCATGCTTGATTAATTTAATGAGTGATGTTCACTGATCGAATCAGCAATTTTGAATGATCTAAACTGTATCGTTCACTGATAAAATAAGTCATATTGAATAATGTAATCAGTAACTTTCACAAACTGAATCAGTCTTTTAGAATTGCCTAACCAGTAACTTTCGCTAATTAAATAATTCATTTTGACTGCTCTAACCCGTAACTTTCAATGTATTAATCAAACATGTATGGTTAATTCAAATCATTTCAAAAAGTAGGAACCTAATAAATAATTTAAATTTAGGAATAATTTTGTTGTTTTATTATAGCTGAGAAATCAGTCACTTCTGTTGACTGATTCATCTGTCAAAACGACTGTTTTGTCAGTAGAAATGACTGATGTTTCAGTCAAAGCATGCTTGATTAATTGAATCAGTCAAATTTTGACTGATTTAATTTTAGTCTAGATAACTAACATTTATCTAACTAACATTTATCTAACTAACATTTATCTAACTAACATTTATCTAACTAACATTTATCCATGATTAATCGTGTGAGCAATTAATAATAAATAAAAATTTAAGGAATGAAGTGCTAATTACGCGGTAAATTGATTCTCTAATTATACAAATTGCCAGGAACAGCGAAAGACCTTGGTGTTAATGTAACACGAACATAAATCGTGCAAAATTGTTTTGCTGATGCTTCAATGCAGTAATTGAGTTAACAGTAATTTTGGCAATTGTCCGGTCCCTGCATTTTGTTTTCGTCACCCTCCATGTAGAGAATTATTAACTCGATATTGGCACAAGGTTATTTTATTTCATTATTCAATTTTCCTTTTTAAAAATAATACATTATTTAAATACGCTAAAATTATAACAATAGTTTACAAAATATTAAGATTATTATTAAGGTTGGAAAATTAAAAAAATTATAAGAGAAGTTGTACAATAAAATGTTTGCGCATTTACAGTTTGAAGAGAACACAGGTTTGTACTTAATACCGGAAGTTGAATACATACCAATGCATCTAACGGTATATTGACCGACAATCTTGATTTTCCGCGGCCTTTTTTTCAATTGTACATTGCTGCATTCAGATAAATATTTCTTGAACCAAAAAAGTGTTTTCTTTGATATATTTGAAAATTTGGTTAAATCAAACAAATTTTGGTTGATGTAACTAAATATTTGATTGAACTAACCACAAAATTGGGTTGGGTCAATCAAATATTTTGGTTGATTCCACTTTTTAGTGAAAGATTCAATTATTTTCTTTAAATAAGTTATTTTTTTGGTTAATTTTTTTTTAATTGAAAAGGTATCTATTCTACTTTTGGTTGATTCAACAAAATATTTGATTGACCCAACCAAATTTTTTGGTTGAATCAACCAAACACTATCTACCAGAAAATTTGGTAGAATAAAAAAAAAATTTCGTTAGGTCAGTCTAATATTTTGGTTGAAAATTCCACTATTTGGTTGAAGGTTGAACTATTTTCTAGAAAAAAATCTTTTTTTGGTTAAAAATTATTTTTTTCATTGAAAATTTCACTATTCTATTTTTGGTTGATTAAACAAAATATTTGATTGACCCAACCAAATTTTTTTGTTGAAACGACTAAACACTCTATCTGCCAGAGGATTTGGTTGAAACAACCACAAAATTTGGTTTGGTCAGTCAAATATTTTGGTTAAAAATTCTACTATTTGGTTGAAGGTTTAACTGCTATCTAGAAAATAAGTTCATTTTTTTGATGAAAATGATTTTATTTATTGAAAATTTAACTATTATATTTTTGGTTGATTAAATAAAATATTTGATCGACCGAACCAAATTTTTTGGTTGAATCAACCAAATACTCCATCTACCAGAGGATTTGGTTGGAACAGCCACAAAATTTGGTTGGGTCAGCCAAATATTTTGGTTAAAAATTCTACTATTTAGTTGACGATTTTACTATTTTCCTGAAAATAAGTTCTTTTTTTTGGTTTAAAATTGTTTTTCTTTTCAATTGAAAATTTAACTATTTTACTTTTGGTTTAAAATTTATTTCAGTGAGAATTTATCTTTTTTGGTTGAAAATTCAACTATTGATTGAAAATTAATCGGTTTTGATTGAGGATTTAACTATTTTGTTAAAAATTAATCTTTTTTGGTTGAATTCAACTGTTTTTAATTCAAAATAAAATATTTTTTTTTGCTTAAATATCAACTATTTAATTTTTTGTAAAAAATTATTTTTTTTTTGAAATTCAACTACTTGGTTCAAAGTTAAACTACTTTGTCAAACATTCATTTTATTGCTTGCAGATTTATCTATTTTGTTAGAATATTCATTCTTTTTTGGTTGAAAATTAGTTTTTTAACGGAAAATTGCACTATTCCATTATTGTTTGAAAATTGACTGTTTTCAGTTGAAAATTCAAAAATTTTATTGAAAATTCATGTATTTTACTGTAAATTATTTTTTTTATGAAATTGATCGGCTTGATTGTAAATTCAACTACTTGGTTGACAATTAAATTATCTACTTTGTAAAAATTTATTTTATTATTTAAAGGTCCATCGCTTTGAATAAAAATTTAACTAGTTTGTTCCAAAATTCCTTTTTTTTTGTTGAAATTCAATTTCTTCAACTGAAATTTTAACTATTTTATTTTTGGTTAAAAATTAATCGTTTGTAGTTCAAAATTCAACTATTTAGTTTAAAATTAATCCGTCTTGGTAAAGCTTTGTTAAACATTCGTTTTATTGATTAAAGGTTTAAATATTTTGTTAAAAAATCTTTTTTTTTTGCATGAAAAATAAATTTTTTAACTAAAAATTGAACTATTCTATTATTTGAAAATTAATCGTTTCTAGTTAAAAGTTTAATAATTTGGTTGAAAATGCATGTATTTAACTGTACATTTATTTTTTTTAATAGAAAATTAATTTTCTTGATTGAAAATTCAACTACTGGGTTGAAAGTTGAACTACTTTGTTAAAAATTTATTTTATTAGTTGTAGGTTCATCGCTTTCAATGAAAATTTAACCATTTGTTGAATTTTTTTTTTCTGGTTGAATGTTTATCCTTTTCAATTTAAAATTCAACTATTTTGGTTTAAAATTATTCTTTTTTTCATCTTTTCGATTCAATTCAATTGTTTTTAATTTGGAATAAAAATATTTTCTTTTTTCAAATGTCAAGTATTATATTTTTTTTTAGAATTAATCTATTTTAATTGAAAAATCTACAGTTTTGTTGAAACTTAATCTATTTTGTTGTAAATTCGTTGTTTTGTAAAAAATTAATTTTATTAATTGAAAATTTAACTACTTGGTTGGAACTTAAACTAATTTGTCAAAAATTTATTCTATTAGTTAAAGATCAATTTTTTTGGTTAAAAATATAACTATTTGGTTGAAAATTCGTTTTTTTATTATTGAGAATAAACTTTTTCAACTGAAAATTTATCTTTTTTATTTTTAGTTGAAATTTGATTGTTTTTAGGTAAACATTCAACTACTTTGTTGAAAATTAATCCTTTTTGGATAAATTTAACTGTTTTTAATTCAAAAATTAAAAACTTTTTGTTTAAAATATAAATTATTAAATTTTTCGTTAAGAATTCATCTGTTTGGTTAATTTGGACTATTTTTATTGCAAATTTAAATATTTTCTTAGTTGAAAAATCAACTATTATATTTTTCACTATTTTGTTAGAAAATTCGTTCTTTTTTTGTTGAAAATTAATTTTTTTAACTGAAAATTTAACTACATCATTGGTTGAAAACTGATCGTTTTTAGTTAAAAATTCAACAATTTGGATGAAAATTAGTCGGTTATGATTTAGAATTCAATTTTTTTTTTCAAATATCAACAATTATATTTTTTGCTGAAAATTCTTTTTGATTGAATATTTCACTTTTTTTCGTTGAAGATTCATCATATTAGTTGAAAATTCAACCATTTTCTTGAAAATGTAATTATTTTGTTAAAAATTCAAATATTTCGTTGAAAATTGAATTATTTTGTTGAAAATTCAACTGTTTTGTTGAACATTAGTCTTTTGGATAGAAAATTCGTCTTTTCAGATTGAAATTTCAACTGTCTAAAAAAAATTTTATTTTTTGGTTGAATTCAACTAATTTTTTATTGAAAATTGAAAAAAAAATTTGTTTGAAATATCAACTATTGATATATGACATTTCTTGTTGAAAATTATTATTTTTTTATTGAAAATTCTACTAATAAATAAATAATTCATTTTTGTTGTTGTTCAAGATTCATAATTTTAGTTGAAAATTCAACTACTTAGCTGAAAATGTAATTTATTTTGTTAAAAATTCAAATATTTTGTTGAAAATTTAACTGTTCTATTGAACATTAGTTCTGTTTATTGAAATATCGTGTTTTTATATTGAAATTTCAACTGTCTACTAAAAAATTCGTCTTTTTTGAATTCAACTGTTTTTTATATCAAATTGAAAAATTTTTTTGTTTGAAATATCAACTATTACATTTTTCGTTGAGAATTATTTTTTTGATTGAAAATTCTACTACTTGGTTGAAAGTTGAACTTCGTTAAAAATTCACTTTTTTTAAGATTTATCATTTTAGTTGAAAATTTAACTACTTTGTTGAAAATGAAATTATTTTGTTAAAAATTCTAATAGTTTGTTAAAAATTTAATTATGTTTTCGAAAATTTAACTGTTTTGTTGAACATTAGTCTTTTTGAAGAAGAAAAAAATCGAAAAAATTCATTCGAAAATTTATCTCTTTTGATAGAAAATTAATCTTTTTTAATTTAAAATTCACCAAATTTCTTGAAAATTCCCCTATTTTCGTGAAAAATCACCCTGGGTAAAAAAGTATTAAAAATAGCGTCACAACATTTTTGAACTGTCTCAAAAATTTTGAAAACTATGTTCTGAACAATTATTATATCTGTAACTAAATTTGATTTTTTATTTGTTTCAGGGCTCGACTTGCGATGCAAGATCAGAACTCTGATGCCCCAGAAGTAGTTAGAATTCAAAAAGTTCGTCGAAGGTTGTTTGATGATGGAGAAAAGCCTGGAAATAGTGAAAATGGAGTCAATCTTGCAATCGAAGAAAACAAAAAAGATTTAGAAAAGGTTATTTTATTATTATTATTTTTCAGACTAGATGGAAATATGAATTAAAAATTATTTTTAAATAATTTTTTTCTGAAAAAAGATCTCCTTTCGCTCCGCTGGGAATCGAACCTCAGAACTTCTGATTGCTGGTCTAGTAGCTTAATGGGAAAGCACCCGACCGGCAATCGGAAGTTGCGAGGTTCGATTCCCAGCGGGCGAAAGGAGAAGATCTTTTTTCAGAAAAAAATTAATTAAAAAAGGTTATTAATATAATAATCATAATTTCATTATTAAATTTTGCATCAACATAAAAATATATTGCAATAAAAAATGAAAATTTCCAGGCAAAAAAGAGGTGGAACTTTGATTTCGTTGAAGAAAAACCACTTCCGGGCAGATATGAATGGGAAAAGTACGACAAAGAGAAAACTGAAGTAGCGGCAGAGGAAACTAAATCAGAATGTGAGAAGGAACCCAAGGCTGAAAAATCAGAAGATCAGTAGAATTTTTGGACTTTTTTCAATTTTACTAATTTTAGTTACCACTTTTTATACTCTTAATTTAAATTTATAACTTAACCCTTTCCAGGACGAAAAAATACGATTAAGAGTGAGCCAAAGATTTGTAATGCAATTTTTTGCAAATTGTGCAATTGCATCGAAAGTGAGTAGAGTGAGTACCAAGTATTGAGATTGAAAAAGTATTTGAACTTGCCGCAAAGAACTTAGGCTAAAATTTTGTACAAATTATGTAAAAAGCAAGAAACAAGGTTTCGTTTCTAGTCACAACAGATATTTTTATCATGACTGATAAGTTTCAATAACAAATTGGTTTTGAAATCATAAGTACTTCTCGTGATATTATTAGATATTATTTCGGATATTATTGTAATCGGTATTTGATTTTTTTTTAATCAAGAGTGCAATATACGTGTAAAGCAACACATAATTTATGTATTTATTGCTTCGATGGATATGGAGAGGATTTGTATAATATATTGAAATTCTTGTAAAACACCTGTCTAATTATTTATTTAATTACCTTGTTTTATTTATAGAAAACTAGCATCATCAATACGAAACAAAAATTTCGAACAAAAAATTATTAAATTAATAAATCATTATTTATTATTATTAATTATTAAAATTATTATTTATCTTTTAAATAAAAAATTATATATAAATTTTAAAGATAAGTTAAATAAAACTTTTAGATTCTATTATTTTTAGGTTTAATTTTTTACTTATTTTTAAGGATATATAAATATAATTTTCCTAAGGATCTTAAAAAAATGCAAAAAGATTTTTGAAAATTTCAGATATATTAACAAAGTAAGTATAAAATTTCTAAACAAATTTTTATTCACAAGATTTTAAAAAATGTTATAAAAAAATTTGAGCCCGTTTAAAAGATGTTCAGGCGTTTTTGACGCTTGGAAAACATTTAAAAATATTTGATAAAATTTCGGAAATCTTTCAAAGTTTAAAAATGTTTTTAAACTCTTCGTTTTTTTAAATTCTGAAAATCTCTTGTATTGTTTTTTAATCTTTTTAAATATTCTCATTAAATTATTGTTTTAAAATAAATAATCATTTCAAATATTTTCAGAAAAATTCAGAACATTCATTATGTTGAAGCCTTTCAAAATCGTTAAGAAACTTTAAAATTTTTATTTCGAACTCTTAAAAAATCTACTTTTTGTTTTATATTTTTTTGAAAATTCGTTCTTTTTTTTAGGGAAATTAATCTTTTTTGTTGAAAAATCATCTTTTAGATTGAAAATTCAACAATTTGTCAGCCATTTTTCTCTCTGTTGACTGGAAAATCTTCGTTAGTTGAAAATTCAACTCATGTTGAAAAGTCGTCTTTTTTGTTGAATTCAACTGTTTTTGAATAGAAATTAAAATCTTTTTTGGTTGAAATATTAAATACTAGATTTTTTTCAGAATTCTTTTCTGGAATAAAATTTTAATTACTTGGATCAAAGTTAAACTTTTTTGTTAAAAATTAATTAATAATTTTGTTAAAAATTAATTTGTTGAAAATTATTTTTTTGAAAATTATTTTTTTTTATGTTTTGGTTAAAAATTTAGGTATTCCAGTTAAGGATTCATTATTTTAGTTGAAAATACGTCTGTTTCATTGAAAATTAATTTTTGGAATTAGAAATTTAACTATTCAATTTTTGGTTGAAAATTCATCTTTTTTTAGTTGAAAATCCATGCATTCCGATGAAAATTCATCATTTTTGGTAGAATCTTTAGTTGAAAATTTATCCTTTTGGTTAAAAATAAATTTTTCTCACTAACAATCAACTATTTCATTTTTGGTTAAAAATTGATCTTTTTTAGTTGAAAATTCAACTATTTGATTGAAAATTTTTCTTTTTTAGTTAAAAGTTCAACTATTTTGTTGAAAATGCATGCCTTTTATTGAAAACCGGCTTTTCAGTAGAAAATTAATTTTCTTGGTTGAAAATTCATCTTTTTGGTTGAAAATTCAAGTATTTCAGTTAAACATTCATAATTTTAGTTGAACATTCATTCAAACAGATTAATTTAAAAAAAAAACAGGTTTTAAATACGAAATGAAAATTTCGAATAAAGTCTCTGAGAAAATTCAAAAAGATTTTTGAAGACTTCATGTATGTCGAAAAAATAGAATTTTTTTTTATTTTACAGGATTTTGCAACATTTTAGAAAAAATTTGAAACAGTTCAAAAAATATTCAGGACCTTTGGAAGTTTTAAAAATAAATATCTCCTAAACGGACTCGAATTATTCCTAAAATTTGGAAAAATCTTTGAAAATTAAGAAAATTGCCCTTAAATCTTTCAGATTTTTTTCGGCATTAGTAGAAATCTTTTGAAACTTTCATAAGAAGCTTTGATAATTTCTTCGAAATCTTCAAAAATTTACATTTTGTTTTGAATTTTTGTAAATCTTTTCAAATATCAAATATTTTTTCAATCAATCCCAAAACATTTAAACCTTCTGAATATTTTTCAAAATTATTCGAATTTTTCTAAAAATTGTCTTAAAATTTCGAAAAATAACAAAAATTGCCTTCAAATCTTTCAGATTCTGTTTTAAAAATTTTATAATTCTTTTGAAATCTTTCTTAATTTTCTCTTAAAATTCATTTTTAAAAAGAAAAAATTATTTCTTGAATATATTATTTTGATAATATAAATGATATTTCAACCAAAAAAGATTTTAATTTTGAATAAAAAATTATGAAAAAAGACAATTTTTTAACAAAATAGCTTAATCCCCAACAAAAAAATTAATTCTTACCAGTTGGATTTTAATCATTTTGTTTTTTTAAAAAGAGACAAATTTTCTACACAAAAGTTCAATTTTTTAACATGAAAATATGAATTTTTAATGCAATAGATAAATTTTCTACCAAAAAGACGAATTTTAAACGAAATAGTGACATTGTCAACTAAAGAGATGAATTCTTGACTACAATAATGAATTTTCAGTGAAAAAAAGGTAATCTTAAAAAAGATTGTTCAGTCATGAAAAAAAAATGACCCAAATTATTATTTTTGGGGGATAAATAATTTAAAATACAAAATACAAATCTGTACCAAATATTTCTTTTTCAAGTTTATTTCTTCCTAAGATTCTTGAGAAAATTCAAAAAAAATTTAAAGCTTTCAGATATGTCAAAAAAAAAAATAGTTTTTTATTTTTCAGGATTTTGAAAAATTTTAGGAAAAATTTGAGTCAGTTTGAAAGATTTTTAGGACTTTTAGAAGTTTGGAAGATTTAAAATTTTAAATTTTTCTTTTAAATTGACTCGAAATATTACTAAAATTTTGAAAAATCTTTCAAAATTAAAAAAATTGCCGTTAAATTTTGAAGATATTTACGAAAATTGTAGAAATATTTTGGAACTATGATAATATTTTGAAACTTTTTCAAATTTTCTTTTAAAATTAATTTTTTTAAAGAAAAAGAAATGGATATTTTTCCCTGGAATCTCAAGAAACTTTTTTATTTTCTTGAAACCTCTCCAACTTCTTAAAAAGATTCGAATTTTTGTTTGAAATCTTCCATTTATATATTTGAAAAGCTTTCAAAATTGAAAATGATTTTTTAACCATTTTCAAAACTTTAAAACCTTCTTTTAAAATTCAAAATCTTTTAAAATTCTCCGAATTCTTCCAACATTTTTCTTGAAATTCTCAAAAATTTAAAAACTTGCCTTCAAATGTTCCAGATTCTGTTTTGGCAATTTTGGAAATCTTTTGAAATGTTAAAAATTTGTGTAAATATTATTTTAAAAGTAATTTTTCAAAATAAAAAATTAGTTTAAATTATCCCATGAATTATGAGAAATATTTTGTATTATCGTGAAACCTTTTAAAATCTTTTAAAAAAATTTGTAATCTTGCTAACGGAAAGATTTTTTGAAATTTTCAAAAATAATTTTAAAAATTTTGAAATCTTTGTCAATTTTCTCTTGAAATTTATTTTCAAAATAAAAATTCAGTTTAAATTTTTCCAGGAATTTTAAGAAAGTTTTTTTTATTTTCTTGAAGCCTTTTAAACTTCTTATAAAGCTTAAAAATTTTTTTCGAAATCTTCAAAAATTTACATTTCGTCAACAATTTTTGGAAATATTTTCCAACTCAAAATCATTTTTACCATTTTCAAAACTTTTAAACCCTATAAATATCTCTAAAATGCTTTGAATTCTTCCAAAACTTTTCTTGAAATTCTGAAAAATTAAAAAACTTGCCTTCAAATCTTCCAGACTCTATTTTGACAATTTTAGAAATCTTTTAAAATGTTAAAACTTTTTTCAAATATTATCTTAAAATTACTTTTTTCAAATAGAAAATCAGTTTAAATTATTCCACGAATTATGAGAAATATTTTTTATTATCGTGAAACCTTTTGAAATTTTTTTTCTTCAAATTTTTCATAAAATTTTACAATCTTGCTTATGGAAAGATTTTGCTTGAAAATCTTTCCCATTCTTTTTCGAAATTTCAGAAAATAATTTAAAATATTTTGAAATTTTTGTCAATTTTCTCTCAAAATTTATTTTCAGAATTTCCAGAAAGTTTTTTTATTTTCTTGAAGCCTTTCAAACTTCTTCAAAAGCTTTGACATTTTTTTCGAAATCTTAAAAAGTTACATTTTGTTTAAAATTTTCTGAAATATTTGCAAATTTTTAATTATTTTTTCAACTATTTCCGAAATTTTTAAACCTTCTGAATATCTTTTAAAATTATTCGAATTTTTTCAAAAAATTTCTTAAAATTCTGGAAGATTACAAAAATTTCCTTAAAATCTTCCAGAATCTGTTTTGACAATGTTAGAAATCTTTTTAAATTAAACATTTTTTTAACATTATCTTAAAATTAATTTTTTTAAATAAATAATCAATTTAAATTAGCCCATGATTTATGAGAAATATTTTTTATTATCGTGAAATCTTTTAAACTTTTTTTTCAAATTTTATATAAAGTTTTGAAATTTTGCTAATGGAAAGATTTTTTTTGAAAATCGTTCCCATTCTTTTTCGAAATTTCAGCAAATAATTTAAAATCTTTTGAAATCTTTGTCAATTTTCTCTTAAAATTTATTTTCAAAATAAAAAATCCGTTCGAATTTTCCCAGGAATTTTTAAAAAGTCTTTTTTATTTTTTTGAATCTATTCAAACTTCTTAAAAAGCTTCGAATTTTTGTTTGAAATCTTCAAAAATTTACATTTTGTTTTAAATTTTTTGAAATATTTTCAAATTATTTTTTTAACTGTTTCCAAAACTTTTACACCTTTAAGTATATTTTTAAATTATTCGAATTTTTCCAAAACCTTTCTTAAAATTTTTTCATGAATTCTAAGAAAATTTGTTGACTAACGTGCATCCTTTCAAAATCCTTAGGAAGCTTAAAAAAAATTTTCTAAATATTCAAAAATATCCATTTTTTAATACCTTCGAAATATTTTCAGCTTTTAAATTAATTTTGAATCTTTTTAAAACTTCGAAATGTCAAAAAACATAATTTTTTTATTCTTAGATTTTGTAAAATTTTAGGAAAAATGCGAGTCAGTTCAAAAGATATTTAGGACATTTTAAAGTGACTCGAACTATTCCTAAAATAATTTTAGGAAAATTATTTCTAAAAATATCTCAAAATTGAAACAATTTCCCTCAAATCTTCCAGGTATTTTCGAAATTTGTAGAAATCCTTTGAAATTTTTTGATACCTTTTTAATTTTTCTTCCTGAAGTAATTTATCAAAATGAAAAGTCATTAAAAGTTTTCCCAGAAATCTCAAGAAAAGTTTTTTTTTTTTAATATTTCCTTGAAGCCTTTCAAACTTCTCAAAAAGCTTTGAATTCTTTTTTAAAATCTTCCTAAATTCACATATTTTGTTTTGAAGTTATTTAATCTAATTGATTATTTCATTCGAATTTTTCCAAATTTTTTCTTAAAATTCTGAAAAATTAACAATATTACAAAGTTACATTGTCAACCAAGGAGATGAATTTTAAACTAAAATGAAGAATCTTTCATAAAAAAATAAATTTTGAACTTCAAATAGTTTAATTCTCAACTAAAAAGAAATTAATTTTCAATAAGTTGCATTTTTAGCCGAGAAAGGCGAATTTTCAACAAAACAGTGGAATTCTCAACCAAGACAGATAAATTTTTAAACGAGAAAAACGAATTTTCAACCAAATAGTTAAATTTTTAACTAAAAAACGTTTTTTAGTCAAGAAAGAAAAATTTACAGAAATTTTTTTTTTTTATTATTTATTTATAGAAATATCATTTTCGTAAGATTCTTTAAGGAAATTCAAAAAGATTTTTGAAGATTTCAGATATGTCGAAAAAGTATCTATAATTTTTTATTTTACAGGATTTTGCAAGATTTTAGTAAAAATTCGAGTCAATCCAAGATATATAGGACTTTTAGAAGTTTTGAAAATAAATATCTTTTAAACTGACTCGAATAATTCCTAAAATTTTGAAAAATTTTTGAACAATAAAAAAAATTGCCCTTAAATCTTCCAAATTTTTTTTAATTTGTAGAAATCTTTCGAAATATTGTGAAACATATTTGAATTTTTTTAAAAATTAATTTCTCAAAACAAAGATATTAGAATTTGTTCAGGAATCCTTCTAAATATCTTAAAAAATTATTCAAATTTTTCTAAAAATTTTCTTAATATTCTGAAAAATGACGAAAATTGTTTTCAAATGTTCCAGATTCTGTTTTGACAATTTTGGAAATCTTTTAAAATGTTTTAAAGTCTTCTTAAATATTGTCTTGGAATTAATTTTTCAAAATAAAAAGTCCGTTTTAATCATCCCATGAATTTGAAGAAATTTTTTTAATACTGTGAAACCTTTCAAAATCCTTGAGAAGATTCAAAATTTTTATTTCCAAATATTCATAAATGTAACTTTTGAAATGCTTTCAAATTTTTAATTAATTTTGAATCTTTTAAAAACTTCTAAATATCTCTTAAACTTACTCGTATTTTTTATGCAACTTTCCAATCTTGCTAATTGAACATTTTTGCTTTAAAATCGTCCATATTCTTTTTCCAAATTTTAAGAAATAATTTCAAATGTTTTAAAGTCTTTGTCAATTTTCTCTTAGAACCTATTTTTCAAGATAAAAAAAGAGTGTAAATTATTCCATGAAATTTAAGACATCTTTGTATTTATCGTGAAACCTTTCAAAATTTTTAAAATTTGTATTTCCATATATTCGAAAAAGTACGTTTTTTCTAACTTTTTTGAAATATTTACAAATTTTTAATTAATTTCGAATCTTCTTAAAACTTGTGAATGTTTCTTTAACTTGATTGAATTTTTGATAAAACTTTCTAATCTTGATAATTGAACAATTTGGCTTGAAAACCGTCCAAATTACTTTTCGAAATATTAAGAAATAGTTTTAAATGTTTTGAAAGCTTTGTCAGTTTCGCTTCAAATTTATTTTTTCAAATAAAAACCAGTTGAAATATTCCCAGGAATTTTAAGAAATCTCTCTCATTTTCTTGTCACATTTCAAAATTTTTTTAAAGTTTTTTTTGTAGAAATTCTCAAAAAGCTACACTATATAATATAATAGATTCAAATTGTTTCGAGTATTTTCGAGATGATTTCGATAATTAATCGCAAATGGCGCCATGCACTTTTTAATAATTTGATTAATTTGAATTAAATTAAGTCGGAGTGGTCTTTACTCTTAAAAATGAAAGGATGCAAGTATCAGGATACAATATGCATCTTGTCATCGGAACATAAACAGCATACGAGACATAATAAACAGACGTTGACCGCGTCAGGAAACAGATTGTTGCATTTAAATTATGCACGAGCCAATTACAAAGTTGTGATGAGATGGAACATCTGTCACTCGAGTTTCCCTATCTTTTTTCTCCTTCTAAATATCTCATTACCTCTCCTGATTGCATTTTTCAAAAACTTTTTTTTTTTTTAATAATCTGTAGGGTAGCCCAAAAAACGAATTTTTTATTTAGGTAAAACTCAACCCCTCATTTTTGGTTATTTAGTGAAAAAACAATGTTCCTAATTTTTTTTAGATTTAACAAAAAATTATGGGTAGTTCTGCCCCTAAGTTTTTAAAATTTTACAAATTGTTTAATTTTGAGAAGAATCGTAAATGCTTCATGGCGGTGATGTAAAATAAGCCTCACAAAAAAAGTAGAAGTTACGACTGACTTCTTACGTTTTTTGGGTCGCTGAATCCGAATCCAAAGTCTGAATTTTAAAGTTTGATCTTGCTTTCTTCCTAAACTCAAAATTCTCTAATCTCAAAAAGAAAACTTTTTTTCGTACATTTCATAGCCCCACGAAAAAAAAAAGAAAAGTAGGTGTTCCGACGGACTAGATTAGTCAATCTTTACGTATTTTGGGTCGCTGAATCCGAATCCTAAGTCGGAATTTCGAAATGAGCTCTTGTTTTCTTCCTATTCTCAAAATCCGGAGAAGTAAGTGTTCCGACAGACCAGACTAATCAATTCTTGCGTATTTTGGGTCGCTGAATCCGAAGTCGGAATTTCGAAGTGAGCTCTTGTTTTCTTCCTATCCTCAAAATCTGGAAAAGTGTTCCGACAGACCAGACTAATCAATTCTTGCGTATTTTTGGTCGCTGAATCCGAATCCGAAGTCGGAATTTTAAATTTGGACCTTGTTTTCTTCCTAAACTCAAAATTCTGTAATATCAAAAAACACTTTTTTCGTACATTTCATAGCCCCACAAAACAAAGAAAAGTAGGTGTTCCGACGGACCAGACTACAGTCAATTCTTACGTATTTTGAGTCGCTGAATCCGAATCCGAACTTGGTATTCTGAAGTAAGCTCTTGTTTTCTTCCTATCCTCAAAATCCGGAAAAGTAGGTGTTCCGACAGACCAGACTAATCAATTCTTACGTATTCGGGGTCGCTGAATCCGAATCCAAAGTCTGAATTTTAAAGTTTGATCTTGCTTTCTTCCTAAAATCAAAATCCTCTAGTCTCAAAAAAAGCTTTTTTCCGTACATTTCATAGCCCCACAAAAAAAAATAAAAGTAGGTGTTCCGAAGGACCAGACTACAGTCAATTCTTACGTATTTTGAGTCACTGAATCCGAATCCGAAGTTGGTATTTTGAAGTTAGCTCTTGTTTTCTTCCTCACCTCAAAATTTCCTAACTAACTAACTTTGGTATTCCAACTTCAAATTCAGATTCAGCGACCCAAAATGTGTTAGAACTGACTATTCCAGTCCGTAAAAACTCCTACTTTTTTATAGGCCTCTGGAATATTGAAAAAAGTGTTTTTTTAGGTTAGGAAGAAAACAATACTACGAATTCAGATTCAGCGACCCAAAATACGTGAGAAAATGTCATTTTGTAAATTAATACATTATCCAATTCCCTAAGTTGCCCCTTAACATACTATAACTCAAAATTTTTTTAATTGAGGCTAGTATTTTCTATATTTGTTTAATACTTTTAAAATAATTTTCCCTTGAAATTTTTATTTCACTTTCATGAAATTCAGAAAAGGTACTTCAAAATTGCGGTGAATTTTGGGGTGGATTTATTTACAAAAATAAATTTTTGAGGTCGAGGGCTGCCTCTACAATTTTTTTTAACCTAAAAAAATTAGGAACATTTTTTTTTAAAAACACAAAATCAAGGTGTCTACCCGATGGAAGAATTTAAATTTTCGGGCATTTTTCGGTTTTCTTTTGGGTGATTTAAAATAATTTTGAAATTTGTAGGTGATTCTGAGACAAATCTATTAAGATTATTAAATTTTCCAATTAGGAAAAGAAAACAATCCAAAATATTTAAATACATTTCTAAATTTTTTTTTTGCTAAACTTCAATGCATACTTATTACACAAATTTTTTATTTATTTTTTTTTTATTAAATAAAAGAAAAGATTTCTTACAAAAAATTGAGGTAAAACTATGTAAACTCAATTTAAAGAAATCTTGAATTATTCATAAGCAAACACTGCAGATTGGAAAGAATCATATGTTGAGTGTCTCTATTTAAAAATTTGTTGAAATTAAGATTGAACAGAATTTCATTTGATCACGAATAATTTTTGCAAAATAAGCAGGAAAAATATTCATAATTAAAAAATAAAATTCCAAAACGAAAGATTTCAAGAGAATTCTCAATATTTTAAAAGATTTCGAAGATCTCACATTTGGAAAAGGGCATTTTGTAAAAGAATTATAATTCTAAATTTAATTCTGGTTAATTTTTACTGCAATGAAAAAGAATTATTAAACAAATTCTGACTTGGAACAAGGAATTTTCAAAATCTGACGAATTCTGACTCGGACCAGGGATTGTTTTTGTAAATTCACTTTTTATAAATCAGAATTAAAATTATTTTCAAAAATTTCAAATTTAATGTCAAAAATGACCTGTTCCGAGACAAAATTTTAATTCTGTACGAAATTCTCTGTTCCAAAGTCAAAATTATAATTCTTTACTGGAATTTTTTTTATATTTCATTCTTTATTTCCCATCCAAACCCAAAATTATAATTCTTTTAGAAAATTCCCTGTGGCAAGTGATAATTCAATTTAATTAAAAAAATTCTCTGTTTCAAGTCAGAATTATATTTATTTACAAAATTTTCTATTATAAATTAAAAATATAGTATCTTCCTTTTTCCAAAATTTGCCAGAGGAAACGAGCATTTTTTTAATTTCCTTCTTCTATATTAGAATTCAAATTATTTTCCAAAATTGCCGTTCCATGCATGAAAAATCTCTGTCCTAAAGTAAAAATTATAATTCTTAACGAAAATTGCCTGTTCCAAATCAAAATTGTAATTCTTTTGGAAAATTCTCTGTTACAAGTCAGAATTATGATTTTTTCACAAATTCTCTGTTCCAACTCAGAATAAGAGTAATAAAATATTTTAAAACACTTTTATTTTATACTGATAAAAATTTTTGGTTGGCCGAACAAAAGTTTAGTTACTGTAGAAGCAACAAAACTGTTTGGTTGAGCCAACCAAATTATTTTGTTGGAGCGTTTGGTTGATCCAACCAAAAAGTTTGATACGCCCAACAAAATTTGTTTGTGGGGATAACAATTTTGATGATAACAATATGGTTTTGTTGAAGGAAAATTTGTATTTTGTTCCAAATGGTCCCACAAGAATGCTTCAAAAGAGTACTTTTAACCTTCAAGAGAATATGAAGATTCAAAAATATTTGGGTGAAAATATTAAAAAATGTGATATTGACACAGTTAATATAAATCTCTCTTTAGCCTATGACTTGGTGAAAGCCCATGAAACAGACTACGCAGTATGATGAGTAATTTCGACAATAGGTTCACCTACTTTCATTTCAGTTTATTTTAAATTTAATAATAATTCTTTTTTTTAAATCGGAACACTGATAGGCTCAGTTCTTGTTCCTATTCAAGCAGAAATCGTTGTTGAGGATTTGGAAAATTAAGTTTTTTTATCAAATTGACTTTAATTTGAATTTGTATGAAGATATGTTGATGATTCTGCACTTTGTGTAAATATAAAAAATGTTGATACCATGAAAATCATATTTAACCGTGTAAACGCAAGATTACAATTTGGTGTTGAAACTGAAATTGAAGGAAGATTAAATTTTCTAGACAAGACTTTAACAAAAAATGATGAAGGCTACATAATCACAGATTGGCATAAAAAACGATTTGTTCATGAAAACAGTTTTATCTGTAATCATATGTGCATAATAGAATAAATCACCAGAAGTAAAAATCATAATCAGAACAAAAGTAATATTGAAGATTATAATACATTTAACACGATTTTTCTTCCTTATTTTGGAAAAACTTGAAAGATTTTGAAATCAATGTTGGGAAAATTAGGTTTACGCACTCTATATAGACATAATTTTGTTGTGGAGGATTTAGAAAATTAAGTTTTTTTTATCAAATTGACTTTAATTTGAATTTGTATGAAGATATGTTGATGATTCTGCACTTTGTTTAAATATAAACAATGTTGATACCATGAAAGACATATTTAACCGTGTAAACTCAAGATTACAGTATGTTGTTGAAACTGAAATTTAAGGAAAATTAAATTTTCTGAAAAAGACTTTAACAAAAACTGTTGAAGGCTACATTATCGCAGATATAGCATAGAAAACGATTTGTTCATGAAAACAGTTTTATCTGCAATCATATGTGCATAATGGAATAAATCATAAAAAGTAAAAATCATAATGAAACAAAAGTAATATGGAAGATAATAATAATACTACATTTAACATAACTGTTCTACCTTATTTTGAAAAAACTTCAAAGATTTTGAAATCAATTTTGGGAAAATTAGGTTTACACTACACTCAGAGAAATGTCCTCTCGTGGCAAAAGGATGTTTTTTGAAGTAAATGGAATCTCCTCTTAAATTTAAGGTTGAGAGGATTTTCATTTGTCTCATCAGGAATCCATTTGCAGCAAAAATGTTCCTTATGCTACGAACTTCCCCTAATCTTGCAGCCAAATAATTCTGTTTGTGTAAAAAAGATATTCACGTCGTTCAAAACAAAACAGGCAGAAGGACGATGCTTTTGTTCCAAGACAACTTTTTCTCTGAGTGTATATAGAGTTCCGTTCAAGAGTAATATATGATTGTTAAATTAGGAACAGATCGGTATGAAAAACTAGATAAACAAGGTGTGATTTACAAATTTAAATTTATGGACTATGATTCAGTTTATATAGGGCAATCACGTAGAGCAGTTAGACTAAGAAGAGATGAACATCAAAATAATTTTCATAGAAGCACTCAGTCCTTTCGAAATGTAGAATCACAACATGGTTATGATTTTAATTGGGATGGTGTTAAAAACATTCATCATGAGAAAAATTAAAAATGAGAGTTTGTAGAAATGTTATTTATAAACATATGGACTGTGATGCGGTTTATATAAGACAACCACGTAGACTATTTAGTTTAAGGATTGATGAACATCAAAATAATTTTCATACAAGTCCTAGATTTGGTTAACTCTTTCCTTTTTTTCTCTTTCTTCTTTTGTTATATATTTGTCTCTAATAAGCCGGAAAGGAGGTAGTTGTGAATCAAATTTTGATTTGTGAGCTTTTTGGTGTTTTGATTTCGGTATATGAAATGTTTCATAAGAAAGTATATCTCACTTCTATCTTCAAAGAATTTTCAAAATAGAGACACTAAGCTCAAGATTTGTTCCAACCTGTAGGGTTGCCCATAAATACCATCACGAATGAACAAAAACAGGACAGAAATTAATAAATTGTTTTGTCACACCAACCACTTTTTTAGTAACCACAACCAAATGTTTGGTAATCACAACTAAATTTGTTTCAAACAAACAACAACTACTGAACATTATTTTGTTACCGTAACTATTTTTGTCTGGAATTCCAGAGTGGTAGAATAATTGTTGAAATTAATCCTGCATTCCTTTATAATGATGATAATAAGAAGAAGAAGCATGGGCAGTGCAAATAACTAAGGAGGTGCACACCTGGCATTTTTTAAGCATTGCTTTATCCATATCCAGCCTCCTTACTCCCAAGAGGTAGCCACCACCGACTACCGTCTTATTGGCAGAAATTGCACTTCCGTTCTGTAAATTCCCACGGAAGTTGTACAATCGCAAAGGACGACAAAGGATTTGCTTATGTACCACCGCACCGGCTATACACCTCAACCCGCAATCATTGTTCTGCACTGCAATAACGAATAACGATCATTGCCTTCTTACGAGCTTCCACGAGAAGCAAGGTGGATTTGAGCCAGTATGTAAACAAGAAAAAAGTACAAAACACAAATTTCAACTGTAATTATTGCTAAGTACAAGAAATTTTTGCGGTCATAATCTGTTTGATTTAAAACAGTCCAAAGAATTTAATTAAAAGTATTCTCATACTAGTATCAAAAAATTTTAATAGCTTATTATTTATTGTTCGATTGACAATAACAGCAGCGGAATTTGCCTATAAGATACCTATATAAATTCGCTAAATATTATTTCAAGTTTATTCCCTGCTACATAGGAAAAACAAAGTTTTATTTTGAACAAAGAAACGGCCGCAAAATGTACTGAAACAAAATTGAACCATAAGTGGTTCATATGGAGCAATACCAACATTCAAAGCAATTCAATTGTTTTTCAGTTTTAACATTGATCAAGAGAGTGAACATAACTCAAATTCAAAATGAATTTGTAAGGAAATGACATGAAACAAAATTGAAACCCTAGTTTCTTTTGTACAGTCTTAAGCTACAGAAATCTTCGGATTAAATAAATCCTAAGATTTCTGTAGCAAGATTGAAACCCTAGTTTCTTGATTTGTTTAATCCTAAGATGTCTGTAGCTTAGAACTGCACAGAAGCAACTAGGATTTCAATTTTGTTTTAGGTCATTTCCTTACAAATTCCTTTTGAATTTCAGTTATGTTCACTCTTTTGATTAATGTTAAAACTGAAAAACAATTGAATTGCTTTGAATGCTGGTATTGCTCAATATGAACCACTTATGTTTCAATTTTGTTTCAGTACATTTTGCGGCCGTTTCTTTGTTCAAAATGAAATTTTGTTTTTTCTATGTAGCAGGGAATAATCTTTAAATAATATTTAGAGAACTTACATAGGTATGTTATAGGCAATTTTCGCTGCTATTATTGTCAATCGAGCAATGAATAATAAGCTATTAAAAAAATTTTTTATTAGTATGAGAATACCTTAAATTAAATTCTTTTGATATTTTTTTCATTTGAGAACGTTTATACAATTTAAAAACTAACTCAGACAGATTAACTTAAGATATGGGGCTGTCTATAAACTCTTTTTCCCCTTTTTACAGAATTTTAATTTTTTCCCCTGTTTTCAAGAAACTTTCCCTTTTTCCCGTTTTTTTCGCTTAAATTTTAACTCAATTAATAAAATTCAATTAGTTCGTTTTCTTTTGGTTGAAAAGTACCATCATATTTTTGGTTCGGAATTAATTTCGTTTTGTTAAAATTTCAACTGCTTAGTTGAAAGTTGAACTAATTTTTAAAAAATTCATTTTTTTTGTTGAAGATTGGTTGAAGTATTTTGTTAAAAATTCGTTTCATTTTTGGTTGAAAAATAATTTTTTTACTGCAAATTCAATTATTCCGTTTTTGGATGAAAATGTATTATTTTTAGTTTAAAATTCAACTATTTGGTTGAAAATTAATCTTTTTCAGGTGAAAATTCGAGTACTTGGTTAAACATTAATGTATTTTGTTAATTCTTCTTTTTTTGTAGAAAATTAATATTTTTGGTTAATAAATCAACTTTTTGGTTGAAATTTCAACAATTTTGAATCCCTCTTGAATTTTTTTTTAGGATTCATAATTTTAGTTTAATATTCATCTCTATGGTTGAAAATTCAACTATTTTGCTAAATATTCGTTTTTTCGGTTGAGAATTAATTTTCTTCACTGAAAATGTAACTATTCTATTTTGGGTTAAAAATCAATATTTTTAATTCAAAATTGATCTTTTCTGGTTGAAAATCGATCCTTTTTCTTCGGAAATACAATGTTGAAAATTCGTATTTTTTGGATGAATTCTTGTTTTTTTTTCTTTTGTTTTGTTGAAATATTATTTATTACATGTTTCGTTGAGAATTCATTTTTTTTGTTGATGAAGAATCAACTAATTGTTTTAAATTTGAACTTCTTCGTTAAAAAATAATTTTTTGGTTGAAGATTCATCTCTTTGGCTGCAAATTTAACCATTTGGTTGAAAATATGTTTTATTTTAGTTGAAAATTAATTTTTTTACTGAAATTTTAACAATTCTATTTTTGGATAAAAATGTATTATTTTTAGTTTAAAATTCAACTATTTGTTTGAAAATTATATTACTTGGTTGAATGTATTTTGTTGATAATTAATCTTTTTTTGTAGAAAATTAATCTTCTTGGTAAAATGTTTAAAAAAATTGTAATCTTTGAAATTTAGTAATTTTTTATTAAAAATACTAATTTCTGATGTAAAAAGCTAACATCACCTAAAATTGTTAAAAAATAGAAATCTTGATCATGATTTTTATTAAAAGATGCTAATTTCCGAAATTTGGAATCATTTAAAAGTTGAAGCTTATGAAATATTTATGGGGCTCTTCAAAATAAAACTTTTCGTTTTTAATTCTTCAAAAAACACTGATTTATCTGCACCTGAATCCCGTCCGTTATCTAAAAAAAATATAACAAGACAGGTACGTATACAAAGGTGTATTTCATGTCCCAAAACAGGTGCTTCCTTCGGAAGTAAACAGAACACATGCCTAACCTCTTCCGGTTCTTATTCGAACAAGTAGCTTTTAGAAATTGAAATGCATTTGCATGTCTCCACAAAGAAATTTCTTTCTAACTGACGGACTTCTACGCATGAAAAATGCAATTACGTGGTCAGTTGGTCACCTTCAAAATGTACGTGTGCAGTCAAATTTAAGAAGATATTCTTTTTTATAATATATTTTTCATCAGTTATATGGGTGAAAATGCCAAATTTGACAATAAAATGCCCTGTAATATTATAGGCTTGTGAGGGATTCATCAAGTGTAGTTTTTTATACAACACCCTATGTCCCAATTATTTTTGAATTTCTCGGTGTGAAAAAAATTCGATCAAATATTAGTAGTCCCTGACTACTATAAGGTAGTCCCTAATAAAATAATTCTTTCCCTATGATCGCAAATGTCTATAAATGTCTGACCATAGTTCGAGTCTGTTCTTCAACTTCCCTTTTCCCTTTCCTTTTCTCATTGATAACCAGACACACGCCTTGACAACCATGTGATTCGCTATCTACCCCTGACCATAGCTCTAGTCTGTTCTCTATCTTCCCTTTCCCTTTTCTCATTGATAAATAATCAGACCCACTCCTTGACAACCATGTAATTCGCTATCTATCTCTGACCATAGTTCGAGTCTGTTCTCTATCCTCCCTTTTCCTTTTCTCATTGATAATCAGACCCACTCTTTGACAACCATGTGATTCGCTATCCATCCCTGACCATAGTTCGAGTCTGTATTCTAACTAGTGTACATACAGACTCGAACTATGATCAGGGGTAGATAGCGAATCACATGGTTGTCAAGGAGTGGGTCTGATTATCAATGAGAAAAGGAAAAGGGAAGATAGAGAACAGATTCGAACTATGGTCAGACATTATAGACATTTGCGATCATGGGGAAAGAATCATTTTATTAGGGACTACATTATAGCAGTCAGGGACTACTCATATTCAATCGAATTTTTTTGACACTGTGTAATCTGAAAATAATTGGGACAAAGGATGTTGTATAAAAGAATAAACTTGATGAATCCCTCTAATTGAAAAAATTATTCCTTCCAACACAAGCTTATAATTTTACAGGTCAAAAAAAAATCAAAAAAAAATTTGTATTGTCAAATTTTGCTTTTTTAAAGAGTGTAAAATGTTTAAATGCTTGGAGAAATTCTCACGTGCATGAGAATATGCTCGACCTTTACCTGCATTTTTCACTGAAAACAACCTATTTTCAACCAAATTAGAATAGTTAGAATGTTAGAAAAATAAATGTCCAACAAAAAAAAACGAATTTTCAACAAAATGGTTTGTTGTTTTCATTAAATGAATTATTTTTTAACGAAAAATAGAAGAATTAAATTTTCACTGAAAACAGCCAATTTTCAACCAAAAAATAAATTCTCAACAAATTAATTCAATTTTAGACCCAAAAGATGAATTTTCTACCAAAAAAGATAGTGTCAATAAAATATATAAATGTTCAACTGAAAAAGATAAATTTACAAACCAAGAATATAATAGTTCAATTTGCAGTTGGAAAAGACAATTTTAAACAAAAAACGAGTTTCCAGCAATGTTAATTAATTTACATCCAAACATGTAAATTTTCAAGAAAAAATATGAATTTTTGACCAAATAGTGGAATTTTCAACCCAAAAGATGAATTTTCTTCAAAAAAAAAAAAAAAAAAAAAAAGAATTTTTAACTAAATAGTTTTTTTTCAATCAAAGAAATTAATTCTTCACAAAAAAAATAGAATAGTTAAATTTCTACAAAACAGATAATTTTTTAACGAAGAAAATTACATTTCTATCAAAAAAGGTAAATTTTCAACAAAAAATTGAATGATAAAAGTGAATTGTTGACTAAAATGATGAATCTTCAATTTAAAAAAATTTCATTTTCAACCAAATTCATGAATTTTCAACTGAAAAGATCAATTTTATACCAAAAATAAAATAGTTAATTTTTCACTTAGTAAAATAAATTTTCAACGAAAAAGAAACGATGTTTAAAAAAAAATAGTTAAATTTTCAACCAAAGAAATGAATTTTCAACAAATTTAAATTAAAAACTAAGAACGATACATTTCTATCAAAAAAGATAAATCGACAAAAAATAGAAGTCACATTTTTAGTTGAAAAAATTAATTCTAAATAAGAAAAAACTAATTTTCAACCAAAATGATAAATTTGCAACCAATAAGATGAATTCTCTATCAAAATAGATGAATTTATAACAAAGTACACGAATTTTCAACCAAAAAAGATTAATTGCGCACCAAGAAAATTAAATTTTCTCCCACAAAATTAAAATTTTTATTAAAATACAATAGAATAAAAAAAAACTAATTTTCAACCCAAAAGATCAATTTTCAACCAATAAGATGAATTTTCTATCCAAACAATTCAATTTTTAAAGGAATTTTCAACCAAAAAAACGAGTTTCCAGCAAAAAAGTTTACTTTCTAACCAAACAGGATACAATTACGTGAATTTTTAACAAATTGTTCCAATTCCAACTAAGTAGTTAAATTTTCAATCAAAAAAGATGAATTCTCAACGAAAAACGTGATATCTGATGTTTCGACCAAAAAGGATTTGAATTTTATACTTTATTTGATCAAAAATTCCTAACGTCTATTTCACTCTAGAATGTTTTTGTAAAAATGTATATAGTAATTATGATATACATTTGTTTAAACAATGAATGTTTGAAATTCTCTTAAATGCTCTATGAATGCTCTGTTCGGAGCTTAAATGCTGAGCATATCCTCGAGAACATTTGTTCATTCATAATCAGACCCAGTCCTTGACAACCATGTGATTCGCTATCTACCTCTGACCATAGTTCGAGTCTGTTTTCTATCTTCCCTTTTCCTTTTCTCATTCATTATCAGACCCAGTTCTTGACAACCATGTGATTCGCTATCTACCTATGACCATAGGTCGAGTCTGTTCTCTACCTTCCCTTTTTCTTTTCTCATTAATAATCAGACCCTTCTTCTTGACAACCATGTGCTTAGCTATCTACCTCTGACCATAGCTTGAGTCTGTTCTCTATCTTCCATTTTCCTTTTCTCATTGATAAATAATCGGACCGACTCCTTGACAACCATGTAATTCGCTATCTACCTCTGACCATAGTTCGAGCCTGTTCTCTATCTTCCCTTTTCATTTTCTCATTGATAATCAGACCCACTCCTTAACAACCACGTAATTCGCTATCTACCTCTGACCATAGTTCGAGTCTGTTCTCTATCACCCCCTTTCCTTTTCTCATTGATAAATAATCGGACCGACTCCTTGACAATCATGTAATTCGCTATCTACCTCTGACCATAGTTCGAGTCTGTCCTCTATTTCCCCTTTTCCTTTTCTCATTGATAATCAGACCCAGTCCTGAACAACCATGTGGTTCGCCATCTACCTCTGACCATAGTTTGAGTCTGTTATCTATCTTCCCTTTTCCTTTTCCCATTGATGATCAGACCCACTCCTTGACAACCATGCGATTCGCTATCTACCTCTGACCATAGTTCGAGTCCGTTCTCTATCTTCTCTTTTCCTATCACACAAAATTTATTCCAGAGTTTTTACTGTACTAAGGGACCGTACTTAAATTACGTAACAGCTCAAGGGGGAGGGATGGGTCGAGAGATGTTGTTACAGTAATTGTATAGAAGTCAGGAAAAAGTCAGGGATTTAGAAAAAAAATCCTGCAAAAGTCAGAGAATTTCTATAACTTTAAATAACTGTCAAGCAGAATAAATTTGAAATATTTCAATTTTAATTTGAAATTCTTCTATTCCGTTTATAAAAGATTCTAGGTTAAAAATGTTACAAGTTTGAGATTTTGGTATTTAATAATTAATGGTCAGGGAAAATGAAAAATTATTCAGGGAAAATTAGGGAATTTTTAAAATGAAATTTTTTAAATATTTATATTAGTTTTTTTGCAAATTCTTTCTCCTGAAGATTATCTTTTTAGCTATGAAATTTATTATTTGTTTGAAAATTTAACAGTTTTATTAAAAAGTCATTATTTTTGGTTAAAAATTCAACTATTTCATAGAAAATTTACATGTTTAAAATTCATATTTTGGTGTTGAAAAGTCAACTGAAGTCTTTCTTGGATGAAAATTCAACTATTTATCTGAAAATTGTTTTACTTAATTCAAAATTGCATCTTTCTTGATAATTTAAAGTTAAAGTTAAAAAGTCATACTTTTTGGTTAAAAATTCAACTGTTTTGTTGAAAATTCGTCTTTTTGGGTTGAAAAATCAAGTATCTTCGTAGAAAATTGTCTTCTTGTTTAAAACTCATATTTTAATGTTGAATAGTAAAACTAAAATCTCTTTTTGGGTGAGAATTCAAATTATTTATAAATTTGATTTTTTATTTCAAAAATTAGTTAAAATTCAGTTTTTTTAATAGTTTTTTTAGACCCATTCATTCATTAATTAATTATCTCTAATGAAGATAGAGAACAGACTCGAACTATGGTCAGAGGTAGATAGCGAACTAAATGATTCTCAAGGAGTGGGTCTGATAATGATTTTTTCTTATTTTTTTTTAGTAGAAAAATTTAGTTGAAAAACTATTCTTGGATAAAAATGCAACTATTTGGTTGAAGATTCAATAATTTTGTAAAAAAGTCATTATTTTTGTTTAAAAATTCAACAGTTTTGTTGAAAATTTAAGTATCTTCGAAGAAAATTTACTTCTTATTTAACACTCATATTTAAATCTTGAAAAGTCAAATTAAAATCTTTTTTGAATGAAAATTCAATCTTTTTTAAATTTGTATTTTTATTCAAAAATCCATCTGTTTTAGTAGAAATTTTATCTTTCTTTGATAAAAATGCAACGGTTTGTTTGAAAATCAATCTTATTAGCTTGAGGATTCAACTATTTTATTTTAAAATTTTGGTTAAACGACTTTGTTGAGAAATCACTTTTTTCTTGAAAATTCATTATTTTGAGTTAATGATTCATCTCTTTGGTTGAAAGTTGAACTATTTTGTTGAAAATTGATCTTTTCTAATTGAAAATTCAACTGCGTAGGTACAAGCTGAACTACTTTGTTGAAATTTTTTTTTTTTTATAAAAGGTTGAAAATCTTTGGTTGAAAATTGACCTACTTTTGTTGAAAATTAATTTTTTTGTTGAAAATTTATATTTTTCGATTGAAAATTCAATTTTTACAATGCAAGTATTTTGTTAAAAAATCGTGTTATATGGTAGAAAAGTCATTTTTTTGTTTAAAATAAATAAATAAATTTGAAAATTTTAAATTTGTATCTGAAATATTGTTTTATTCAATTCATAAAGGACCTTGAGTTAAAAATATTACTAGAATAAAATGCTGGTATTTGAATGTTAATGATTAGGGAAAATAACAAATTGGTCAAGGAAAAATCAGAGAATTTTGAAAATGAATTTTCACCCTGCAAAGCATTATCTTGAATACAAAAAATTGCCATTAGTCCCATATCTTAATATTTCTGGAAACCATAAATTACGTACATTAAAAGGGGGGGGGGCTAAAAATATTTTGTCCCCATTCGTTACAGAGGGGGGCACATGAATACTACTGAGAATTCTTTTAAATGAGTCATAAATTTACCTCAATTTATCGAAAGTTATTCTAATTTTTTTTTTAATTTTGCTTCAGGATTTCTTATCTGAAAAATGTAATAATCTGAATAGATTGGTTCAGAATCGACAACAAATTTTAGATTTTGGCACTATTATCGCGGTAAATGCCCAAAAAAAATGCTAAACGGCGAGTTTTCAAGTATTCGAACAATTCCGAATTGTTCAAACAATTATTATTCTCTCAAACAACCTTTCTCCCTCTGTAAATAGCGAAAAGTCTTGACAACTCCTTGACAACCATGTAATTCGATATCTATCTCTGACCATAGTTCGAGTCTGTTCTCTATCTTCCCTTTTCTCATTGATAAATAATCGGACCGACTCCTTGATAATCATGTAATTCGCTATCTACCTCTGACCATAGTTCGAGTCTGTTCTCTATCTTCCCTTTTCCTTTTCTCATTGATAAATAATCGGACCGACTCCTTGATAATCATGTAATTCGCTATCTACCTCTGACCATAGTTCGAGTCTGTTCTCTATCTTCCCTTTTCCTTTTCTCATTGATAAATAATCGGACCGACTCCTTGACAATCATGTAATTCGCTATCTACCTCTGACCATAGTTCGAGTCTGTTCTCTATCTTCCTTTTTCCTTTTCTCATTGATAATCAGACCCACTTCTTAACAACCACGTAATTCGCTATCTACCTCTGACCATAGTTCGAGTCTGTTCTCTATCTTCCCTTTTCTCATTGAAAATCAGACCCACTCCTTAACAACCACGTAATTCGCTATCTACCTCTGACCATAGTTCGAGTCTGCTCTCTATCTTCCATTTTCCTTCTCTCATCAATAATCAGACCCACTCCTTGACAACCATGTGATTCGCTATCTACCACTGACCATAGTTCGAGTCCGTTCTCTATCTTCCCTTTTCCTATTATTATAGTTTCGGATCCCTTTTTCTTTCTTTCAGGAACACATAATACATCGATCTTCCTTTCATGCATAGTTTCTCGTAATTGTCTTTCCTTAGACTCATTCATTCATTGTTTATTATTTAAAGTAAAGGCCCAACTACCAATTTGATGCGAGAAATGTATTTTGCGAGTCTAAATCATGTCCAAATTAATTAGCCAGTCGTAAGTAGGAGAATCAAGTTATAACGTCAGTCCCACTCGACATCGGTCAATGGAGGAGAAGTATGGGGACAGAACTAGAACCGGAGAAAGTCATTGTTGGTTAGTGTTGTTATATGTTTCGAAACGTCTCAAGTTTTTATAATTTTTCATAAGTTTTCACAATTGACCATAATTTACCATAATTTACCAGAAATTCCCATGAATTACATTATTATTATTATTATTATTATTATTATACCATTAAGCCATTTCCATTTCGGGGTAGGCGTGACTTGCTCGGTTGGAGAATAGTAGTTTGCAT
>CAKNYM010026224.1:0-21401 GCA_932195095.1 Andricus curvator | reverse complement strand
GCACAACGGCACCGTATGTATTTCAGGAAGCAAGAAGGAATAACTGGGGTTTGCAACATACTTTACTTTGATTGATGAGAAAACATTTAATTACTGTTGACTATACCTAAAGTAATTTATCTTCGTTACATTAAACTTCTTATTCCACAATCTTTATATTCTTGAAATAAACAGCATTTGAGTAATAACAATCTTCGCTGATAATGTGAGCTCCGCCTTAAAAAATACCCACATCAAGATCATATTTCGATCATCATTTATTGCTCGCTTAATTAGATGCTGGCCATCATAACCCACTTTCTCCTGGTTATTATACAACATTTCAGTGACAAATGTCACACAAATATCCAAGGTTGAAATAAGAAAATTAAATGTGACTCAGGGCACACAAAGTTGTTGGCCCGGCACTGGTCGCTTCTCACAAGCGCTAAGAATTCTCTTGGTTAGTATATAAGGACCGTTTCGACCGATACACCAATCGTGTGATATGCTCCGTAAATGAATTGCAGTATATATGGTAGTGTTAAGTTAAGCCGATAGAATTAGATTTGTGTTCGACAAATAACTTAAAAATGCGTTTCTCGTGCGATAACTGTTACATATAACCTTGTAATGTGAACAAAAGATCACAAATCTGGTGTCGGCTTCGTAGTACGATTTTTTGTTATTTTTCCTTAAAGACATTCGAGGTCTAAAACAGGGTGCAAATTAAGCCCTCTTCTAGTCGTATAAGTGGGGAAAATAGACTTACGTGCCACTTTGGAGGACGAAAAGAGGGCCTGAATCCAATATAAATTAGGCCCTCTACAGATCCTCCTAAATTCTATTAACGTCTACATTTAGAGGTCTAAAGTAGGACTAAAATTTTAACTCGGGAATGGACTCAAGTCGCGTGACTCTTTGTCATCCTGATCAAGATAATTTGGTAGGATAGATCACAATTAAAACTCCGAACGGAACTTATGTTAGACCAATTGTACAAGCGTCTGCTGCCTATAAATAATGATAAGGACTTGTAAGTTAAGACTAAGTGCTCATGGCGGGCTGCATAGCGGAAATATTTTCTTCCATATATTTAAATTAATATTTTAATATTTTAGTGAGATGATGACAACTTTTTACATGTGAAATATTTGATTATACTTCAAAAGAGAAATGTATTAAAAATATTTTTTCAAATTAATCATTCGATCTTTCTATTCTTGCAGTACTTCTATAAATTAAATACTTTTAGTTTAACATCAATGCAATTTCGTTTAAAATTTTTCGAAACGATCAGGGCGTTATGTTCACGCATGCTCTAAAAGTTATAAGTATGCCTGGATGACTGCTAGTTGCTGTGACTGTGAGATGTGAGGCATGCCTTTCTGCAAAATTATGAAAGGGTCAGATCTTGCAAAGTCAGTGCGAAAGCAAAAAGAGAAGCGAAAGGTATGCGCGTGAATTAAATGCCTACAAATTGTATAAAATTAAGAAAAGTGTAATAAATTGATTACTATTGTGAAAATGGCGATTAGGGGAGAAAAGTAGCTGACCACCAATGAACTTTGCTTTTTATCTAACTGTGGTATTTTTTGCTGACTTTCAAACGTTCATAATCCAATCCACTTCTGGCAATTTTACTTTCATTTTTGAAGGTCAAATATTTATTTTTTCAAAAACTGCTCATCATCAATGGAAATTGTATGAAAAAATCTATCAAAAATGTACTGAACCAATTCTTTATCATCATTAGAACCCCCACCCTCTCGGTAAACATTTATCCAAATGACACTTTATCTAAGTTTGACTTTTATTGGAAAACTTTAATTTCTGAGTCGATATATTTGAGAAATAATGGCGTAAGGAATCACATCTCTTGCAATACGAAAATTAACATCCAATTATTGTAATATTTTTGGTTTTTCTAATAATAAGATTTAATTTTTTGCAGATGTATAAGCTAATACTATTTTTTGGAATATGCTCAGCGTTCGCTTCAGGTAGTACGCCGCCAGAAGAGCTGCCTGCGAAGCATCCTGAAAAGCATAGTCATACGTGTCAGGGTAAGTGAGATATATGTATATATATATATATACATATATATATATATATATATATATATATATATACATACATATAATTTGCAAGAAGAATAAAATTTTCTTTTTTTACGTCTGGGAAAATTGAATAATTAATAAAGTTATGTAAGAGAACCTAAAAAATACGACATCTTCCAGACTAACAGTTTAAATTTATTTAAAAGAGAAGAATCGAATCGATTACGTTTTGGAAACACATCTGGCTTCCCTCATAAGATCTTAAATAGTTCAATAAGATTCCGTGCAAATTTCTTAATAAGTGAGTTCCATGGGGTGACGGACAACTCTGCACGTAGCAACTTTGCACGTGCCCAACTGTGCACGTCGATGGCCGGACGGACAACTGTGCACGTCCATCTGTGCGCGTCCAAGACCCCAGGAGCCCATCTGTGCACGTCGAAATTTTGACGTGTACAGTTGTCCAAGTACCATCTGTGCACGTGCACAGTTGTCCAAGTGACAACTGTGCAAGTCAAAATTTAGACGTGCACAGATGGGCTCCTGTGGACTTGTACGTGCACAGATGTCACTTTTCTAACTGTGCACGTGCACAGATGTCCCTTGCCCAACTGTGCACGGGCACAGATATATCTACGTATAATAAATTTTGAACAGTTAAAATTCCAAATTATTATTAATATAAGAAAATCTTTCTTTAAATTTATTTTGCTTCCTCGTAGAGAAAGCTCTGTAATAGTTACATTTTCGAAAAAACTTTAATTCATTTAATTTAACTTTCGTCAGTTGATAAATGTCTAATACAATGTTCTGAAGCTTGTATTAGATATTTACCTTGTTTGTGTGTGTGTGTTTATGCTACACTTTTTTGTAAATACGATAACTTGAGAATAGTTGCAGATAAATTGATAAAATTCGTACGGCTTATTTTTACCACTAATAACTTAAATCAGACACAAGGATTTCAAAAAATGTTAATTGCATTTTTTAGCACGGTTTTACTACTTGAAAAATTGTTTTTTATAGTTCAAACTTTTTTTCATTATCATAATTCACAGTTAATGCATGCAAACAGAATATTCCTTGACTCGAAACGAATCCATTGTTCTATAATATTAATATATTTTATTGAAGATTAAGAATATTTTAATCAATTATAATATTGGAAAAATTGAGATTTACAATTTTATTAAAATAATTAATCCTTCTTCTTTAAGGAAGCAAATTATCAAATTATCTATTTGCTATATCATCATTACGAGGAAGCAGAGTGCTCATGATATGAGCCCCAACAAATATAGACTCCGGTAAAACGCCCAAAATCGAATTCACAGCTCATTTTAATACTTTCATCTTAATAAGCCCTACACTGTTAAAAATGTTTGGAATTCTCGAACACTTCTACAATACAAGAGAAAGGTAAAAATGCAAACACGGTATTGGAATGACGAAATTGCAATACATGTATTGTAAGTGCTGTAAATCGTGAAATCACCGCCGAGCATTCCAACACACGTATTTTTGGAATTCACGGAATTCACGGAATTCGCGGAATTAATGAAATTCGAGGAATTCGCGGAATTAATGGAATTCAACGGCCATACCACGCTGAAAAACCCAGTTCTCGTCAGATCACTAAAGTTAAGCAGCGTTGGACGCGGTTAGTACTTGGATGGGTGACCATTCAAGGATACTGAGTGCTGTTGGCACATCGTGGGTGTGGTGAGCCCACACTTGTAGTTATTTATAACTACAAGAACTATCCACCTAGAAACACTACCCGAATCGGGTAGTGTCACGCCTACCCTGAAAGGGAAATGGCTTAATGGTATACACGGAATTCAAGCAATTCGCGGAATTCATGAAATTTAAGGACTTCAAGAAATTTATTGAATTCACGGAATACATAGAATTCACGGAATTCATGGAGTTCATGGAATTCATGGAGTTCATGGAATTCACGGAATTCCCGGAATTCAGAGCATCCAACGAATTTAGAGAATTGAAGGAATTTAGAGAAATGAAGGAATTCATAGATTTTAAGAAATTTTGAGAATTGAGGGTATTAAGAGAATTTAAGGAATTCAGAGAATGCCAGGCATTCCATGAAATCTATGAATACAAAGAATTTAAAATCCTTAGAATTTACAGAATGGTTTTCATTCCTGGAATTCTCATAATTCCTTGAATTCGTTGAATTCCCTGAATTCCCTGAATTTCCTGAATTCCCTGAATTTCCTGAATGCTCTAAATTCCTTGAATTCTCTGAATTTATTGAATTTTCTGAATGCCTCGAATTCTCTGATTCCCTTGAATTCTCTGTATTCCTTTAATTCTATGAATTTCTGAATTAAATGGATTCCTCGAATTCATGGAAATCTATGAATTCCTTGAATTCTATGAATTCCTCGAAAGTGAGTGTATGTAAAGTGTCATTGGGTAGGGTCGGCCTAGTTTTTCTAGTCGGCCCCAGGCTCACGGGATTTTCAAAATTTTGCACATGTCAAACTCTTGCTCCAATTTGTTCTTCAGAATTATGAATTTTCTGGCTATAGTCTAAGAAAGTTTATTATCTAACAATCGAACTTTAGGCTGCAAAATATATTATTCAACTAGCAAATATCGATTTAAACCAATTTTAATAGGTTTCTGAAACTTACCTTTGGAGTGATGGGTACGGTGTTGATATTTGGAACCAATTATGCCAACGGCCATACCACGCTGAAAAACCCAGTTCTCGTCAGATCACTGAAGTTAAGCAGCATTGGACGCGGTTAGTACTTGGATGGGTGACCATTTAAGAATACTGACATCAGTGCTGTTGGCACATCGTGGGTATGGTGAGCCCACACTTGTAGTTATTTATAACTACAAGAAAAACCTAGAAACACTACCCGAATCGGGTAGTGTCACGCCTACCCTGAAAGGGAAATGGTTTAATGGTATATATATGAATTTTAGTTCGAAAAAGCACTTAGAACTAGGCCAGATTATGTGGAATGATGAATAGAGAGAATTAGTAAGGTTTTATTTATTTGTATGCAAGCTAAACTCTAGAATCCGTCGAACTTTAAACATTTTTGACCTATTTTTGACCCATGCTTGAGCAAGGGAACTTTTTTTCATGCGGGACATAATACCTCATCTTTGCACTTATGGAGTTTTTTTCGAGACCCTATAAAAATTGCTGATGGGAGTTGAATTTAAAAAGTATTCAGCAAATAATTTTCAAGAAAATCATGCCAGATGCAGTAAGATAATCTAATATTAACGATTCTATCACAAATTTGCAAAAAGGCCTTTTTTCCAGAGGAAATACATGTGAAACTTTATGGGCTTTGAACAACCCCTGTAAATGAATAGATTTTGAAATTTAAAAAAATACGTGCTTACTTTTTCTGGCATTCGAACAAATCTGGAGGGTTAGACGAAGAAAATTTGAAGAAAAAAAATGTGTACCACACAAATAAATAAACCTTCATATTTCACTAACCAATGACTAAGACAAATGTGTAACCCGTTATTACACATCATCACATAAACAACAGTAAAACTTTGATCAAAGTTATTGAAATTTTTTTTTTCAACTTCACTTTTTGTTACATCATAAGAAAATAAATCAAATAAATAAACGATTTTGTGAAATCAAAGACAGATAAGTAACTTGAAAAAAAAAATACCTACCGAGTAGGCACGGTAGTTAGTAGTTAGACCCACTGGGAGACTCAAAGAACCTTAAGAAGATAAAAGTATTAAATAGTACATTTCGTGACTAATGCGGACTGACGGCCTTTTTGAAACGAGCTTACGTTTTTGTAACGAGTCGTAGGTAAGGGCGTATAATTATACGTATATATACAGGACCACCCTCGTATCAACCCTTACGTACGGACATAAACGTGCAAAGTTGGACAAGGGACATCTGTGCACGTGCACAGTTGGGCAAGGGATATCTGTGCACGTGCACAGTTGGGCAAGGGACATATGTGCACGTTCAAAGTTGGGCAAGTAACAACTGTGCACGTCCAAGCCCATAGGACCCCATCTGTTCACGTGACAATTTCGGCGTGCACAGTTGTCCAAGTACCATCTGTGCACGTGCACAGTTGTCCAAGTGACGACTTTTCACGTGCACAGATGGCACGTGCTCAGTTGGCACGTGCACAGTTGTCCATCCGACCAACGACGTGCACAGTTATCCATCTGGTCATCGACGTGCACAGTGGGGCACGTGCAAAGTTGCTACGTGCAAAGTTGACCGCATCCCAGTTCCATGCAGTAAAGTAGAAAAACTTGTTAGGTAGAGCTAAAGAAAGATTTGTATGCTGGCATTTACGTAATGAAACTATTGTGTAAACAGTGATAAAAGGCAATACATTTTTTGTGAAGACGGAGCGGTATGTCAAAAAAGTACAAGTAACAAAGATTCTAAGATCAAGCTATTTTAAAAACTTTTTTCACCCCTTCCCTTTTTCGTCACAGAGCATCACACAAAGCTTAAATTTTGAAACAAAAAGGATTCAACCATAAATAGTTACATTTTTAAACAAGTAGTTGAACGGTGGTTTTAATGCTTTCACGATGATTCATTATGATAAACTAAAATTTTAAAGCTTTTTCGGGTTTCAATCGTGTGCGAAACTATGAATGTTGCCGACGTTTCGTGAACATTGCAGTTCACTTCTTCAGGGCTGACCTGAAACTGAAGTTTCAGGTTATGTTGTTCTTATATATGTATTCTCTACGATGCCTGTGATTGGCCAGAGCGCCCCATGGTGGGGACTGGTCGAACTTGATTGACCAATCAAGTCCTTTTTTAAAACCCGGGATGACGGAAAGCCAAATCGGATTAGTATTATATCGATTGTCCCTATTGATGTTAATAGGGTGTTTTAAGATTTCGATTTATTCTCTATGTTTTCTTAGAAATTTATTGCACGTTTTTGCGATGACGGTTGTTTTTTCAAATAAAATGCTATGTCCTGTTTCGATATGATGCTCAGCTACTGCTGATTGCGTGAAATGTTTTAGCCTGACTTTACTCTCATGTTCCTTTACAGGTTGACCTACCGCCCTCCCGGTTTCTCCAATATAGACTTTGCCACAAGAACAAGGGATTTTATATACTCCTGGATCACTGAAAGGTTCCTTCTTATCTTTAGGGTTATTTAGAAGCTGTCCTATTTTCGCAGGTGGGTTAAATATGGTTTGGATGTTGTGTTTGTTGAGAATTCTTCCTGTTTGTTCTGTGATACCTTGAATGTTGGGTAGCATGGTGGTCGTTTTTCTCTCTCTTTCTGTGCTAGGTTGTGTTGACTTGTTTTTTAGTGTATTTTCTTATTGCTTTATTAATTTGTTTGCTTGTGTAATCGTTTTGTATTAGCATTTGTTTAACATTCTGTAGTTCATTTTGTAAGTTATCTTTATCTGTTATGGAGACAGCTCTGTATATAAGGGAGTTGATGAATGATTGCTTTTGAGATGGGTGATGGTGGGAGGAGGCATGTAGATACCTGTTTGTATGGGTACGTTTTCTGTAACTTTCATGTCCTAATGTGTTATCGGATCTTTTATAAACTAGTACGTCCAAGAAAGGAAATTTTCCGTTTTGTTCAATTTCCATGGTGAACTTGATACTAGGGTGTAACTGATTGATGAAATTGAAGAACTTGTGTAGTTCATCCAGTCCATGTCTCCAGATGACAAAAGTGTCGTCAACGTAACGGCACCAAAATTCCGGTTTAAGCTTGGATTTGTTAAAGATTTTAGTTTCTAGATTTTCCATGAAAATGTTGGCTATTACAGGTGAGATTGGAGATCCCATTGCTGCTCCTGCGGTTTGTTCGTAAAATTGGTTATTGAAAGAGAAGTAGGTATTAGTGAGACAGTGTTCTATCAAAGGTGTGAGATTGGAGGGGAAGTTTGCCAAGGATTTAATAATATCGATATAATATCCGATAACACATTAAGACATGAAGTTTACAGAAAACCTACCCATACAAGCAGGTACCTACATGCCTCCTCCCACCACCACCCATCTCAAAAGCAATCAGTCATCAACTCCCTTATATACAGAGCTGTCTCCATAACAGATAAAGATAACTTACAAAATGAACTACAGAATGTTAAACAAATGCTAATACAAAACGATTACACAAGCAAACAAATTAATAAAGCAATAAGAAAAAACACTAAAAAACAAGTCAACACAACCTAGTACAGAAAGAGAGAGAAAAACGACCACCATGCTACCCAACATTCAAAGTATCACAGAAAAAATAGGAAAAATTCTCAACAACCACAACATCCAAACCATATGTAAACCACCTGCGAAAATAGGACGGCTTCTAAATAACCCTAAAGATAAGAAGGAACCTTTCAGTGATCCAGGAGTATATAAAATCCTTTGTCCTTGTGGCAAAGTCTATATCGGAGAAACCGGGAGGGCGGTAGGTCAACGTGTTTTTTTTTCAACGTGAACATGATAGTAAAGTCAGGCTAAAACATTTCAGGCAATCAGCAGTAGCTGAGCATCATATCGAAAAAGGACATAGCATTTTATTTGAAAAACCAACCGTCATCGCAAAAACGTGCAATAAATGTCCAAGAAAACATAGAGAAGAAATCGAAATCTTAAAACACCCTAATAACATCAATAGGGACAATGGATAGAATACTAATCCGATTTGGCTTTCCCTCCTCCCGGGTTTTAAAAAAAGACTTGATTGGCCAATCAAGTTCGACCAGTCTCCACTATGGGGCGCTCTGGCCAATCACAGGCATCGCAGAGAATACATATATAAGAACATAACATAACATAACCTGAAACTTCAGTTTCAGGTCAGCCCTGGAGAAGTGAACTGCAATGTTCACGAAACGTCGGCAACATTCATAGTTGCGCACACGATTGAAACCCGAAAAAGCTTTAAAATTTAAAATTTTAATTTATCAAGTAGTTGAACCTTCAAGCCACTGAGACATTTCTTATAAGATATACGAAAAAAATTTGTACTTGAGGACTTACCGATTTTATTCCTAAGTAGCGGATGTGAGAAAAAATCAGTAAGAATTACCCAGAAGGACGAATTTTCAACAAAACAGATGAATTTCCAACAAAAATTTCCATTTTCAACCGAATAGTTGAATTTTCAACCAAAGACGATCAACTCTCAACCAAAAAATGGTTAAATTTGCAGTTAAAAACATTAATTTTTAACCAAAGAGAAAAATATTCAACTAATAAAATCTATTTTAACAAATTAGTTCTCTGAACCAAGCAGTTGATTTTTCAAACCAGATGATTGATTTTCTACCAAAAAATACAAACTTAAAACAAAATACAGAACATTTTCAATAAAATTGTTAAATGAAAAAAAAAAAACCAAAAACGATCCATTTTCATCAAAAAGTGGTATTATTAAATTTCAGTTGAAACAAATTAGTTTCAATGAAGAAAAAAATGAATTTTCAACAAAATAGTTCAATAGGGTTGTTCCCAAAGTCAGATATCACTTTTCCAATGAATGGATCTTATAGTTTATAAAATTCTAATTTTAAAACCGCCTATAAAATATTTTTTCCGTATTGTTTACTATTTTTAATTTAATGCTGAAATATGAATTTTCTATCACGATGTCGATTGGAGGGCCCCTCTGACGTCAAAAGGGTCGGATTTTCTACCAATCACAGCTTATGTGTCAGTGATTCTCAAATATCTTTTTCTGTGCCGATGTTTTTTTTTGGTTATCTGCACGTCGCAAATAGAAGTCGCAAAATATTGTTTAAAACAATGTCGAAGGAGAGTTTCATAAAAGCCAATAGCGGAAATCTACCGAAAATAGATATATTTATGGTATCGGAGTATTTGAAGAGTAATTGTGACTTCGTAAGTGCAGAAAGGCGAGAAGTGAAAAATGAAACAGATCGGTGACATAACCTCTTTATCATAAGTTTCGTTAGTTTTAATCAAAGCTACATCGTCACATCGATAATTATGAGAACCTCTGAGTCACGTGACACCCACGTGACACCAACTTGAATAAGTGTTTTCCCGCCTTCAATTTTCAATAATTTTTTTCTGTTTAAAGACACAACAGACAAAAAATTTAGAACGCACCTTGAGTTTAGATTAAAATTATGTATTAAAAAATTATTTTATCTAAAATTGCGAAACAACCCTATTCTCAACCAAAAATATAGATCTTTGACTATTATAATAAATTGTTAACTGTGATAGTTAATTGTGAAAATTGTTGATTCTATAAAAATTAATTTTTAACAAAAAAAAAAAAAGAAATTTTCTACTGAATAGTTAAATTTTGAACCAAAGAGATGAATTATCTATGAAAAATTCAATAGTTGAATTTCGAAAAAAAACTACATCTGAGCTTTTGAGAGAATATCTAGGATAAGGGGGAGCTTCTTGAAAACAGGGAGAAAAAGAGGCATTAAAGAAAAGGGCAAAGAGTGCAATCTCTTTATTTGGATGCTTCAATTATAAAATAAAATAACTAATTTTTCTTTTTTCAAGTATTTCAAAAAGTTTTCTTCATAATAAAATCATCTAGAAAAGGAAATTGTGTTATTTCTAAAACTAAATTTTTCTATAATTAATTTCCAGAAACCGTTGGTTGTTACTATAAAAGTGACCTAGAAGGGATGCTCGGCGCAACGCTAAGCATGGAGATGATCGATGTGTCTCTTTGCACTCACTTATTTTACAGCCTAGCTACTCTTGGGAAAAACGCTTCTGTACAAGTGGTTGAGGCAGATTTAGAATCAGAAGGGGATGGTGCATTTCAAAAGATCAATAATCTTCGTAAAAAGAACAGAAGCTTAAAAACCTTAATCGGCATGGAGGAAGAGTTATCGGCAGGTGATAATGAAAATATTAAAAATAAGTAAGTTCCATATTTCCATTCAAGATTGAAAATAGAACTATATATTATCGAAATTGATAAAAAGTTATCTATAGTCATTACAAATAAACATATCGATTTTTGTCACTTTATAGAATATTGTTTGATCCGATTCTGCGAGAAAAACTTGTTAATAATATTGTCAACTTCGTGCAAGAACATAAATTCAATGGTATCGAACTTCAATCTCTATATCTAGCTCAAGAGAATGCAGTTGCTTCTGATAAGCAAAATTTCGTTTTACTATTGAAGGCACTCAAAGAAAAATTCGATAAAAAAGGTTTAATTTTATCTTTAACAGTTGATGCTAGAGAATCGACTGCTAAGAAATATGACATTAAAGGAGTATCACAGTATGTCAGCTTCATAAATTTAAGAACTTACAATTTTGACCGAAATGATCCTTATGAAAATAATAAAATAGTGAAAGCTGCTCATATTGCTCCACTGTATCATTCACCAGAGGAAAATACGCAGAAACAAAAATTGAACGTTGTAAGTACTTTTATTAGCGGACAAAATTTTAAAATCAGTCGAGTACACCGTAAACAATAAGACAAATAAAAAAAGTTATAATTAGTAATTTCCAAATCATATAAAAGTTTCAGAAGCCTTCAAAATGAACACAATTAAAGAAACATTTAATTCGCTTTTAACTACTACAATTGAAATTGTTTACTGCTAACATACTAGTTTTGAAATTTTGTTGTTTTCCAGACTTTACGTTCTTTGAACAGAAATATATTGTACAATTTATTTCGAATACATCGAATTCATATTTGAAAAATTTAGAATTTCATCATTTACCATATTTTGTATTGTTCTTTAGAAAATTGAATTTATATTTTGTATAGGTTCAAAGTTTGAAAAATTGTTATATTCCTGATTTTTTTCTGTTTACTTCGAATTTATACAATTTTAATTGTTTTTTCATCTTGCAAGTGCAATAGTTCGAATCGCATCTATAATAGACCAATTTCATTTGAAATCAAAAAAACTTTTTTAAAATGTCCAGCTAGAATGATTTGGTATTTGGATATATCATTATGTGGTAAGACAGAAATAACACGCATTCCACAGTTTTTTCAAATTTTAAAAAATTCCTTAATATCATTCGAAAATAACCTACGAATTCAAACAAATTGACTGAAAGTTTTTTTTTAAGTACAGTATTTTCTGAACGAGCGTATGTATTTGGGATTCTCTTTTCTTATTTGACGGTGGAAGTTTCGCTCTTTCAATTGATCTCAAGAAAATTAGAAAATTTAAAAAATAATTATATAGCTAGCAATATGTGCTAGAATTATTTTTTAAAAATCGGAATTTTTAATTTTCTCGAAAACAACGAAACGTTTGGACATAGGTATAAACATCTGTAAAAGTTCTACAAAAACCCACTCTAAAAAATGGTTAAGCCAGAAACTTTTTTAGATATTGGAAAAAATAAAAACGCAGAGTTTTCTTTGAAAATATTTTTTTTTCACGTTTTTAAAATGCGACGAAAAAAATAGACAAGATTTTGTGGAAAGCCCCACTCTTTCTATTTTGTTTTGTATTTTGTTTCTAGATTTTGCTCATATAAGATATCCTGTCAGATGTATAGGAGTAGTACCATGATTGTCCGCGAAATAATTTTTTTGTTCTAAAAATAATTTTTTTATTTTTTGTCGTAGACTTTCATCGGAATATTGTCTCTAAATATATTTCTTTGTGTGCGAAAAAAGGCAAAAATTTGATTTTTCGAAAAAAAATTTTTTTCAATATGAAGCAGTGGTTCACCAAAAACAAAACCCATACGATATGCAGTACATATTGCCAGAAATGGTTTTTTTTAAATCTACTTCTAAACATTTTAGAAAAATAGTCGCCATTTTGTTATTTTGTAATATTTTTCATATTGTTTTTGCATCAATTAAAAGATCAAGAATTCTGACGTTGAATGAAAAAATAACTAATATGCGCGATCAAAATGAAATCTTCTTTCTCGTGAATAATTTAATACAACGAAATCTTGAAAAATGGAATAACCTAAATAGATTTTTGTTCTAAATGAACCGACAAAAATCCCGAATACCTACGCTCGTTCATATAAAAAACTGTGTGTTAAACAAACTTCTTGTGAATTTTTTAGAATTCTTAAGTAATCTTCGAATGATTGTAACAAATTCAAACTGAATTTTCGACTAAACTATGAAATACATGTTCCTTAATTTTTGCAATAGAATGATATATCCAAATACCAAATCATTTTGACAACCTAAGCTGGACCTCTCTCTCTGATTTAAAATGAGGTTAAAATCTTTATTAAAGAATTTAAGGTTTATTTCATAGAAGAGCCTATTTTTAATATATGGCTCAATTTGTAAATTTCAGTTTATAGTTATTAGAGTTATCTACCGTGAAATGAGGCTACCGGCTCGATTTTTTTGGTTTCTCACAATAAAGGCAAAGAAGGCATTCAAATTAAGCATAAATGCTCCATACATATAATCTCTATATAGCCCCTTTTCGTATTACAACCCACAAACAAAAATTTAATTCACGAACAAATATTTACCATCCCTTCAAGTGTGAGCGATTTTACCCCACAATGTGCGGCTAAGTCGATCACTCATTGAACAAAGTAAAAGAATGTACTTGGAATGTAAACTCCACACAAAAAGTAACTATTCATGATTTTTCTTATTATTTTAAAGCAAATAAAGTTGCTCAATCTCATGGAAACGTTAAATAATCTGCTTATTGTTACTTGGAACGTAACCAGATTTATTATTAACATCACATTTAAGTAAGTAAGACCTATATTACAATACATCTCATAATTTTATAGATTCTTTACTTTTTAAACATTGTGAAATTTTATTTTCATCCCTCAAACGAAATGATCATCAAGGGACACAATTTTTTGTTTGGTTTCTAATAAAATAGTATGAGCCGCTTTTCCCCACAAATAATAAGAAATTCATTTGTAAAAAGAAAAAAATCGCCAATTTTTGGAATGTATTATTGAGAAAAAATGGTAATTAGTTATGAACAATATAGTTCCGGGTGAGACGGTAATCTTTCATACTCTCTGCTTCACCCGTTTTTCGGTACTTTGAATGCATGTAAAGATTTTTTATAATTGATTCTTTTCTCAGGACTATATGGTGAAATACTGGCTTTCACATCATGCTCAGTCAAGCAAGTTAATATTGGGAATTACTAGCATGGCACAAGACTATAATTTAGCTGATCCAAAAAAATTTGGTAGGGACGCACCAGTTGTTGAAGATCCAATGGGTGATATATCAATTGCATCCTATTACACTACTTGTCCAAAGGAAAAGGATCGAAAATGGACGACTTTCTGGGACAAAGAACAGCAAGTGCCATATATCCACAAAGGGAAGGAAATGACTGTCTATGATAATGTTGAGTAAGTCTTCAAAAAAATTTGTGTTTAAGTTCCTATCTCATTCAGGTGAGAATATTTAATTTTAATATTTATTTTCAGCTCCATCAAGATGAAGGCTGAATATGCTAAAAGTAAGAAGCTTGGTGGCGTATTCATAGATAGTATAGAAGAAGATGATTTCGATGGTCACTGTGGAGGAAAGAAGTTCCCACTTCTGAGGGCTGTGAACCAAGTCCTCAGAGGCAAATGTTAAATTCTTGTGTAAATTCCATTTGGAAAAATTTAGAACTTATTGCACCTCTAAAAATCAACGTGAAGTCTTTTTTTTTGGGGGGGGGTTCGTAATGGGGAGGGGAACAATTCTTCTATTCTCTCTTACATGAGACGAGGGATACGTAGTCAAAAACATTTCTCACGTAAGATATTTCACTTTAGCGAATCAAGAAACAATGATAAATGAATAAACAAATAAGGATCATCCACAAATTACGTGAGGTATTTTTCTTAGATATATCACCCAGTCCCCTCATAAGATACTGTAACATTTTCTTCGACCACCCCATCTTACTAAGATTTTATAAACTTAGGGAACGCACATACGTATACAAATTTAAACTCTCTTAATTAAAATACACTTGGAGACTTAGTGAAATTAGTTTCAGAAATTGAAATGTGTTCATAAAAATAAGTTTTTAGTTTTACAAACGAACAATTATATAATTTCTTGAGGATCTCAAAGTTTGTTGTCTGAAATTAAAAGGTCTGCAATAGAACATTGAATTTCCGGTTTTCTGACATGACATTTTAAAAGTATTTAAAATGAACTTTAACGTTTATTAAAACTATTATTCTTTAGTCCAAAAATTATCAAAATTTTACTATTTTTATTTCTGGTTGGGAATTCATCTTCTTGTATTAAAAATTTTAGTATTTTGTACAAAATCAAATTATTTTATTGAACATTCAAGAATTCTAGTGAATATTCATCTTGTTTAATTAAAAATTCACTTTTTTGTTGAAAATTCCTTTTAAAGCTTGAAAATTCAACAATGTGATTGTCTTTTTTCTTTTTTGGTTTAGAAATTCGTTTCTTTTTGTCGAGATTTTATCCTTTTTGGTTGAAATTGCAACTGTATGGTTATAGATTAATCTGTTTCAGTTAAAAATTAACCTTCGCGTGGAAAATTCACATTTTCTGGTTGAAAATTATACTCTTGATTTGACATTAAACAAATTATGGTTAAACACTTGTTAAAAACTTGTATTCTTTGGTTGAATTCAACTGTTATTGATTAAAATTAACTGCTTTGCAGATATTTCATCTTTTAGGCCTGAACGTTCAATAATGTAATAGAAAATTCAAGTTTTACGCCGAAAATTATTTTGTTTTCATTGAAAATTACGTTTTTAAATGAAACCCAATCTATTTCATTGTTGGTTGAAAATTAATATTTTCTAGTTAAAAAATATAACTATTTAATACAAAATTATTGTTCAAAATTTGTTCTTTGGGTAGGAAATTAATCTTGTTGGTTTGAAATGATCTTTTTGCTAAAAAATTATATTATTTAATTGAAAATTCAACATTTCAGATGTTTTTTCTTCATTGTTTGAAAAATCTTTCTGTGTTGAAAATTCAATTCTTGTTCGAAATTCGTCTTTTTGATTTAAAAATTCTTTTTTTTTTGTATAAATTTTATATTTTTTGGTAAATATGTAACTCTTTGAAAGTTGAACTACTTTTTTAATTCATGAGAAACAGTACGATTTTACCAAATCATCTTGCGTTATTTTTATATGACTTCTAATAAATTAACTAGGAAAAGTAGGCGGCAAAAATTACGCAAAGTGGGATGAGGGTGATCAAAACCTAAGAGACCGAGCAAATCGGGTTACTTGATTCGAAATTTCAGAAAAAAAAACTTAATCTAATTTATGAACGGACCCTTACTACTATCAGCGCAAAAATTATAGGCATCTGCCTTTGAAGCTTAACAACTCAGCAAAAAAAAAAAATGCTAGAGTAATAAGTAAATAGTCATTTGGAAGCTGAAAGTGTTCCACGTAAATTAGCTTGAAGACGTTAATTTAAAAAAAAATTTTGTGCTTTGCAGACTGAAAATTGTGAAAAAAGTAAGGAATTTTCGCCACATTTAAAAAGAGTCAAGTTTAGAGCAATTTCTTATACAAGAGGTAATGGGAAAAATTTGAAAACATTCATGAATATGAGGAAAGGATTTGTGAACAAATTGCAGTTGAAAAATTTGAGAAATAATAAAGATTGTTTCTTAAAATTACAAAAATGTACAACTATGCTATCTTCAGTTCTAATGAAGATATTAAAGCGATTCAAACTCCAAACTGTAACGGATAGGCTCTGTAATTATTTACAATCTCCCGGAAGGATGTGATTGTTTTATTTTTGGTGGAAATCGCGATATTTTCGAACATTTTTTGTTGTTGGAAAGTAAGTGTTAGAAACCAGCGGGGGTGCATTTTTTTGCTGCCGACCGCTGGTGCCTTTCTTTGACCCGTGCTTCTGAACTCCTACCCACACATTGATGTCTCTTCTGACCGGCAGCAAAAAAATGCACCCCCGCTGGTTTCTAACACTTACTTTCCAACAAAGAATGTCCGAAAATATCGCAAGGTCTAAAATCTGTCCCTAAAACAATGCAAATCCACCAATTGGTTTGACAAAAACACTTCAAAAATGATTTGGTGCCAAGAGAGCTTTCTTGTGAGAGCTGCCACTTGAACCTAATATCTTGCGATTTTTGCTCAACGGGTGGGCTAGGAAGGTATTTCTTCGATTATTTAGATCGCCAAATCAAAACCCCAAAAGTCATAGAAATCTTAGGTAAAAATGATCGCGACAAGACGCAAACGAACAACAAGAAAGATACTCGGAAAAAAGTTGAATTTACAGCTACTGAACGAAAAGAAAGAAAGCTAGAAGTACTGCCAAAGAATCCTTAGATCCCGATGTCCTTTGTATCCTCTTACTATTTCTCTACCTTTCTTTTCTCTAATTTTCCGGGTTGTTCAAAAGTTTTTTACGTAACTTTACTTCATTAACTTTTCCCTTTTACCTATTTATTAACAGCCCCGCCTGTTGAAACACTCAAAGAAAATACCTCTCAGTTCAGGATACACAAAAGAAGGACCATTATGAGGAAATGATTTTTCTAAAATATTATAATAATTGTTTTTATTCAATCGAATACTGGTAATTTTTTCCTAACTTTTTTAATCGTTTCCTACGTTTTTAAAGTTATAATGATGATGACAGCATTTAAAAATGATATATTGATATAATAATGGATTAATCACTTATTTTACTAAATATTATTTTTAAACATTTTTGAATTTTTGAAAACAATTTTTAAATAATTTCGAAAATTTTTTAGAATGTGCAGACAAATTTTGCACGTTTGGAAAAAATTTTGAATTATTTTGATCCGCTAAGCCTTCCAAACTCAGTTTTAAACCTCTATAATAATGTACTGTCAGTAAAAGAATAATTTAGACACAAATTAGTGGAAAAAATCAATAGTCTAGATCAAACAGCTTTCCCACGATATAAAGTACATCCTGGTACATATATATAAGAAAATTGACAACAATTATTGCATAATTTAGAACTTCAATTCACTCGCATATCGGAAACCAAAATTGAAATCTATTTGAAAATCGCCCATATGAGGGTAGTCATGACTAATTAAGTAAAATAGTAATAGTCCAAGGTAATTAATTATACATTTTCTTGCTTTTACAATTAAAATGATATCCTCCATTCCTTACATTTGTTTAATAAATTATATAAATTATATATATTTTTTTTTCAAACTTTTTCTCGGGTGAATCCGGTTTTTCGTCATAGCCACGGACTAAGTCAAGTGACTGATGAGATGAAGTTGTTTTAAGTTATTTTAGTACGATGTTTGAAATCATTTGCGATGATGCTGTTGGTAGAAAATTAGGAGCATGGTGTAGTTTTCAGTTTGTCCTTACCGCCGTTATCTTTACACAGCGGCCGTGAGTGTTGGAGGTGACAACAGTCGCCTCTGGATGCTTTCTTAGAGCTTATTATTTTATATTTTTTCAACCTTTTTCTCGAGTGAACCCGGTTTTTCGTCATAGCCACGGACTAAGTCAAGTGACTGATGAGATGAGGGTCTTATAAGTTATTTTAATACGATGTTTGAAATCATTTGCGATGATGTTGTAGGTACAAAATTAGGAGCATGGTGTAGTTTTCAGTTTGTCCTTACCGCCGTTATCCTTACACAGCGGCCGTGAGTGTTGGAGGTGACAACAGTCGCCTCTGGATGCTTTCCTAGAGCTACCATGTATCACGCCATAGGTTCTTAGTCACTTGCTTCCTGATGGTCTAGGAAGTTTCTTACAATGCGACAGGTGTTTAATAAAACGGCCTTCATAACTGCCGCCAGTACCCTACTGACTCCTAAATGTTCAATATGTTCACTGCATCTTGCGTGCACATTGCCTGTAGCCGAAATCACAATAGGATGAATAGATGCATGTTTTACCTTCCTCCATATTGTCTTTACTTCATGCCTTAGCTCGCTATACTTATGGATCTTAGTTGTATAGGTTGCCTGCAAATTTCGATTAAGTGGACAAGAAATGTCGATGATGTAGACTCTTCCACCTTTTTTTTCTCGCATCACGATGTCAGGTAGATTGGCTAGGATGTAATGATCCGTCTGGATGGTCACATCCCAAAATAAGATGTAATCTTTATTTTCTAAAACGGGCATTGGAATGTATCTATAGAAAGGCATCCATTCTATTAAGAGTCCTAGATTTAGGGCAAGTTGTTGATGTATAATGCCCGCCACATCATTATGTCTGTGCGTATATTCTTTTTGAGCCAATACGCGACAACCATCAATAATGTGCTCGATGGATTCGTCGGTATCTCCAAATAATCGGCACCGGTCAACCACGTCTTGATGTAACACGTGTTTGCGATAATTCCTGGTGCTGACAACCCTATCCTGAATCGCAATGACGAATCCTTCCGTTTCTGGATACAGGACTCCCTTTCTCAGCCAAATATTGGATGCCTCACTATCCACTTCATATTGATCTAACGTTTTGAGGTCTTCGCCGTGGATGGCTTTCTGTCTCCATTGCCTTTTTTAATTCCTCTATGGTTTCTGCCCTGATATTCAAGGCCTCCTCTGAGGTCAAATTCAAGGGCGTTTAGTCAAGATCCGCTTTACAGATCGTATTGTAATGCGCAACATCACGCTTGCTGTTAAAATAGTCCCGCAACTGTATAACTTGTGACTCACACAGTTTCCTGACATCTAAAATGCCCCTACCCCCTCTATGTCGTGGTAGAACTACCCTTTCAATCGCCGAATTACTGTGGTGCATACGGTTTTTCGTCATTTCTACGCGGAGAGGTCGGTGTTCGACCTTTTGATGAGTAGGCCAGGCGGTACGTAGTTTTGCTTGGCAATAATTCCGACTAAAGAAATTATGGTTTTAAAATATTCTTTGGGTCAATATAAGGAACCGTTTTCGTTATCCCCCTCCCCCAACCTCTGCGTATCTTTTGGCAGTGGCGTAAACTTTCGAAAAACAGTTTTTTATTTATAACTCGTTTATTTATGGTTTTCTTGCAAACTCCGCGTCTACAAAAATTAAAGTAGATAAAATTCTCCACAAAAAAGGTTCACTTAAATTTTTTCATACAACCCATATTTTTCGAATAATAGCCGGGCAAAGTCCAAAAATTTGTAAAAAATGTTGAAAACTTTCACTTATACTAGTTCTGAAATGACGCTGGATAAATTTATGCACTAATTGTCGGTAAGATCAATGTTAATAAATAAATCATATATTTACAACTTGTTTTTCATTGTTTATAAATAACTTTATTAATGGAATCAATGTTTTTATTATATACGGTTTTCACAATTGCGAGCCTATGTATGAAAGTATTTGAGACCACTAACTCGAAAATTTTAGAAAATAGCTTGGTTGTTGGAATGTAAAAAATCCAGAATGTCACAGGCGTACAAAAAAATTTAATCAGGATCATTGTAATTAAATATAAAAACGACGAATACCATTGGCGTAGAACAGGGCTCACCACTTTCAGCAAGTGCTGACTGAAATGACAAGCGGGTGGCTGTAACAAGAAAAATGTATGTAGAATTATTATGTAATTTATATATAAAAAGTAAGATCAAATTCATACCATTCTTAACATAGAGTGAGAAAGAGATGCTCTTATGTTATTATAACGTCTCACTCGCACTTATGCTTCCCTGTGATCGGTATGAATTTGACCTTACGGTATATATAAGTAATAAATATTTGCAAATTTGTGAGGCTTACCAAACAAAATTTTCAGCCGACTGATAAATTTAGAATTTTTCTTTCTTTGGAAGCCGACGATCCTTTAAGGTGGATGTGGAACGTTCATCCTGCATTCCTCCACGGTTGGATCTTCTTACACCTGACGTTGATGGCTGAGGTTCGACCTCCATCAAGTCACCTCTACTCTCCTGTTCGTTGTCATCCTCATCATCACCGCTACACTCAGCTGACTCACTCTCTGAATGAAGCCCTTAATCGTTCTCATCTCTCAAAAAGCGCTCTAGTTGTATACCGACTCTGTCGTCAATGTCGCTGGTGTCCTCATCCTCCTTGATATTCGTACAAGATTGGCCGCGGCAGTTGCCACAAATCGTTGACCATAGCAGTCCAGCTTTTCTGCAAGTGCAGGCTGCTTTACAACCTTTAGTGCATTTGCACGAAATTCTCTGAAGCAGTTCTTGAGGAGTCGCGTCTTTGAGGGTGGGGATTGGTGTTAGGCCATGCTTGCTTCTTTTCCAACCCCAATCTTCCGGACATTTCGTGTTGACTTTTCGTGCGGTTTAACTATTCACACACCAACACACCAATAAGAAAGTAAATTTTCGGATGAAAAAATTTCTGAGGGAAAATTTTTTTTTGAAAATCTGAAAAACGCTTTAGGCTTCAATAACAACAATAACAATACAA
>CAKNYM010026222.1:0-15094 GCA_932195095.1 Andricus curvator | reverse complement strand
AAAACCATTTTATGTCTTAGACGGAAATAATCACCCAAATACAGTTCCGACCAATTGCCGGATAGGGCCGGGTAATATTACGTTAAAAAAATAATTAGAGTTTTTGTTGCCAAGGGCCGTTTGAAAGCTGGATAGAGGCAGATAGAAAACCATTTTCTGTCGTAGACGTAAACAATCACCTAAATATAGTTACAATGAGCTGCCAGATAGGGCCGGATAAGATTCCGTCGATCATATAATCCGATTTTCTGTTTCGATGGTCCGCTTGAAAGCCGGAAACAATCGGACTTAGATACTTAGATAATATTGAAGAAAATTGTAAAAACTTCTAAAACTGTAAAATAGATCAATTTAAAGGACATAAATTTTTAACTTCATTCATGATCAAATATTGAATTATTAATAATTTTAACAGGATGGCAACCTTGAAATAGATGAGGATGAGAGTGAGGACCAAGACAAGGATCCCCTAGCTGAAGAGGTACGGCTTGCTTTTCAAACCATTAAAAATTATTAGTAACTTAAAAATCTTAAATATAAAATGATCTTTAATACTTTAAGCGGAGATGGTTGGTCACACTGAGTACAATTTGAAACAAATTTTTTCCGAAGGGTGAGACGATACTTATTGCAAAAGTAAAAACAATTCTGAAAAATTCCCGGGTTTTAACAAAGTTTCCGGCTTCTTCCCAGTTAAAAAAAAACAGGATAATTCTCGGATACATTTAAGAGTATTTTGTCCAAACTTGATCAATGGATTTGAATTAATGCAATCTTTGTCAAATCTTCATGAAAGGTTCTCAATTTATCTGAAATCTTTGCGAAACCTGTGAAATCTTTGGGAAATATTTGTGAAATCTTTGTGAAATCATTGTGAATACTTTTAAAAATCTTTGCGAAATATTTGAAATATTTTGAAATATTCGGTAATATTTCTGAAATCATTGAAATCTTTGTGAAATCTTCTAAATTCTTGCGAAATATTAAAAATTATTGTAAAATTTTTATGAAATCTTTGGCAAAATTAATGCAATTTTCGTCAAATCTTTTAAATTTAGGTGAAATCTTTGCGGAACCTATGAAATCCTTGGGAAATCATTGAAACCTTTGTGAAATATTTTTAATTTATCGTAAATCTTGGCAAAATCTTTGAAATCTTTGAGAAATCATTGAAATTATTGTACACTCTTTAAAATCTAAGTATTTATAATTTAGTGAAGACTTAGAGGAAAACAGTTTTCTAATTAAAACATTCTTCTAAACTTGAGTTTCCGTCGACATTCTAAATCTTTCAGCTGATAAAAATACTTAAGAAAATTGTTAAAACTTCTAAAACTGTAAAATAGATCAATTTAAAGGACATAAATTTTTAATTTTATTCTTGATCAAATATTGAATTATTAATCATTTTAACAGGATGGCAACCTCGAAATATACGAGCAGCGGTTTGATTATGAAGCCAAGGATTGGTAACACAGTACAATTTGAAACAAATTTTTTCCGAAGAGCGAGGCGATACTTATTGCAAAAGTAAAAACAATTCTGAAAAATTCCCGGGTTTCAAAAAAGTTTCCGGTTTTTTCCCAGTGCACAAAAAAATCCAGGCTAAGTCACGGATATATTTAAGAATATTTGGTCCAAATTTGATCGTTGGATTCTTGTTTTTTTTGGTTAATTTCCAAGAATTTCGTACTTAAATTTAGAGGGAACTTAAATTTTGGTTTATTCTGGATTTAATTTCTTAAATTTTAATTGAACTTTCATAAGAGAATATTAAAATCATATATAATTTTTCAGGTCGAGACTTCTGAAGGTGGCAATCTTTGAATCCGCATGGATGTCGTTGAAGTATAAAAAGTGGAAACTCTGAGAAGTAGAATGTGCAAATTAAGTGTATATCATGCGCCAGTAAAATACCAAAAGATATTTTTTTTAAATTTTTTACAAAAGTGCCTTTTTATATCAAAATTCAGAGAAAGTACCTATTTATTGTTTTAAAATGCTATGAAAAGAAATTTTAACTCCCGAATAATAAACTTTTTCATCCTCTAATTCAAGTCTTTTCATCTTCCTCCTTTTTCTTCTTATCAGGAGGAGTGAAAACAAAATATGTTGGAATTTCAGAGCCTCGAAACCACAATTCGCCCAACTGGAAAGCAAATATCGGGCGAAGATTTTCAGGCACTTTGATTCCAATGGAAAAAACTTAGCCACGATTCTCGACATGTCCAATCGATCTTAAAACATTTTTTTAATAGGTTGCAATACTTTTTTGCGACTTAAACTATTTTAGTTCTTCCTAAATACCTGTAAGGGGAGGTTTGCGAAAATTCATTGCACTAGGCAAGCTACCGATTATTTTTCCATTTTGAATTTCACGATTCGAAAATTTAGTTCCTATTATCAACGATTCGTAGGACTATTTCCCATGAGTTTCATCGAAGATACACACTGAATTGCCTGATTGTGTGACTTGATAACGAATATTTTTAAAATTATATGAAATCTAGAGATATTTTTCTATCTGGTAAGGGAGTTTTCTTTACTTACGCAAGGCTTTGGGGGGGGGGGGTAAATACCTACAAATCCTTACTTGGTGATGGGGGTCCAAATCATTTCTTACGTAAGTTTGCTCTTTCTCATTATTTTTTAAAAATACGTTATATAATTTAAGCATGTTTTGGCTGTTGAAATTACTTCTTATACATATTTGATTTCTTTTTTATTATGTAATATTCTTTAAAACTTTCTTTAAATCTTATGGAATCTCTGAAAATCTTTGCAATCCCTTAAAAACCCATTATTACTTTTGAAAATGTAGTAAAATCCTTAACATTTTTTAAATCATGAAAAAATTGCTTGGAACATATTCAATTTCCTGGATACTGTACATAATCTTTTGAAATTCTTGCAATGACCTTCCTGAAAATCCTTTGAAATCCTTTAAGCACTGCGGAAATTCCTTAAAATTGACACTCTTCGAGATTCAGCAAAACACTTCGGAATCTCTAGAAATCCTTTTAAAATCCTATGACTTCTTTCGTAATATCATCTCCTAAAATCGTTTTTAATTCCATAAAAACTCTAAAAATCTGTAAGGTTTCCGTCAAAATCTTTCGGCATTTCTTGGAACAGCGTAAAATTTGTTGAAATTCCTTAAAATCTTTTAAATACCGTTATGATTATCTTGAAATCTTTTTCAAATATTTTAAAATCCCATGAGTTCCTTTAAAATATCAAGAAATCTCTTAAAATTCTTTGTAATCCGTGTAAATTGTTTACAATTCCTCAGAAAAAACAGGGCTATCATTGGTGTTTTGTGCCTCAATGCCAGAACTCGTCTGTCAAAAATCCAGGAAAATTATTTATATCTATAACCAAAGGTGAGGAACGAAAAAAAATGGTACAAAATTGTTCAGCGTGACATGTGCCCTACATCTTTAACGTCAACAGTATTGTTGCGAAAATCACTTTAATTTTTGAGATAAATGGACCTTATAGGGCTCAAAATTTTCGTCGAAGCTTCTACTTTTTAGTGCCGTATGGTACTTTATGATTTTCAAAATGGCGGACCAACAATGGCCGCCACAAGAAAAAAACTGCTGAATTTAATCTCTCATTTTTGATCTGATTCTTATAAAAACATAATTTTTACTCTGGCAATTCACTTTTCAAGTGTTTTTGGGGTCGATGATTACGAATTTTGTATGAGTTTAAAAAATTCCAATATGGCGAATCCAAGATGGCCGCTGAAATGTGTAAAAATCATTTTATGTCATAAAAGTACGATTTGGGTATGCAATAAAGGGTTTTCGTGTTCGCTGATTACGAATTTTTTATTATTTTCAAAAAATTGTAAAATGGCGAATCCAATATGGCCGCCGAAATGTGTAAAAATCATTTTATGTCATAATAGTACGAGTTGGGTATGCAATAAAGGGTTTTAGTGGTCGCTGATTACGAATTTTTTATTATTTAAAAAAAAATCCAAAATGACGAATCCAATATGGCCGCTGGAAAGTGTAAAAATTATTTTATCCCATTAAAGTACGAGTTGGATATGCAATAAAGGGGTTTCGTGGTCGCTGATTAAGAATTTTTTATTATTTTCAAAAAATTTTAAAATGGCGAATGCAAGATGGCCGCTGAAAAGTGAAAAAATCAACTTATGTCATAAAAGTACGAGTTGCATATGCAATAAAGGGTTTTCGGAGTAGCTGATTTCTGATTCAAGCTGCCATACATTTTGTAGTGTTACTAAAAGTATCCAGAAGATATAGCGTTGATTTATGTGTTTATGTGCCGTCGGCATTAGCGTTACCCAATGTGCACCACGAGGAGGTTGCGCGATCGGTCTTGCACATCACTTGGCCCTGAAAAGGGCCGGTTTATATATTTGCAGTTTCTCCTCTGATTGTTTTTACTTGTCTTCATATATTGACGATTTTATTCCATCCTTTTCCTTTGAATACCTTTTCATGTATACATTTTTCCTGCAATAATCAACGGTACACCCATGGTGCTTAGAAATTTCAGGTACAGCATGAGCATTTTCAAATCTTCTGTTTAATTTTCTTCTCATTTTATCATGGTATTTCATATCAAAGTAATACACATTGATTTTTTTAAAATGTTTTTCACTCCACTTAAAAAGTGCTTCAGATGTTAATATTGAATCATTTAGCTTTGCAGTAAGACTTGCTCTGTAAGCTTCTCTTTTAAACTTTGCACACCAAGACCATCGTACGCACTCTTACCATGAGCAGTTGTAAAATAATGCCACTCAGCTTCAATATTAAAATCTTCCTTATGAAAAACCAATTTCGCAATCTGGAATCTATTTTTAAAGTGTTGCTTACCTCCGTCAGTTACATAAATAATTTTTGTTAGATTTTTCACATTTTTCTGTATTTCTGGCATTAATATATTCTTTGAACACTGTAGACAGCAGCAGTATCATGTTTCAAACTATTTGACAAAAAAAACATTACTACTATGTTTTAACTCACTGCCTCCCAGATAACATTCTGTTAGCACACTGATGGCGTATGTGCATGCAGATCTGCGGATCGACGCGCAGATTGTGCTCTCACTTGATGAGACATATGCGTCATCAATTGCCTGGCATATGTGTAGCAGAATCTGACGCATAATCTGCTACGCATATCGCTAGCAGACCCGACGCATATCTGCGACAAATATAAAATATTAAAATACATGAAACTTATATAAATGTAAAATAAGACGCAAATAATATATTTCATAAACATTTTATTTAAACATATAAAAAATATTTTTATATACAATTTAAGGCATTATATGTGCCTTAAGGGGTTTACACTTTACATGAATATTCCGAGGTTTCCATAAATAAACACTCGAATACGCAATTATAAATAAACAATTCATACTGTTTTAAGTTCAGGGAACCGAAGGAAACTTTTGCTACATTTCGTCACTGCGACATATTGCAAAAAAAACTTTCAATCCAATCAATTTCATTCAATTCCAGTTATTAATTTAGTCCAAAACTTGAGATTAAAGAAATAAATTTTGTGAAAAGTAATTTGGTTTAACTGCAGTAGCGAAATGAAGCAGAAGTTTCTCTCGATTCCCTGATTCTTACTTAAATGCCAACTTCTACCCAGCAGGTAGAAGGGTCTGCCTCCCATACGTTAAATATTTTCGACCCTTACTGCATCATGACCCATAGTCCCAGCGTCATTCGTCTAAAACTACCCCTGATGTGGGGTTGAAAAGTTAGACTTGGTGCGAATTCGCACTAGTGTGGACTTTATGGTTGCGTTTTTGATCGTTGATAATTCTCTTAAAATGCAAACAAATTCAAACTGAAAGTCGTGTTTTAAATATGAAATTTTATCAGAAATTTGATGGTGATAATGAAACTTTAGTAATAATTAGAGCTGTTTTTAAAAATGAGAATTTATGAAGGTAAAATCTTAAAAAAAAGTCACTTTTTCTATAAAAAGGTACCATTTTCTTTATATTTCATCGAAGTGGATGGGGTCCAACGAGGTTCTGAAGGCGAGATATTGTACTTTGAGGGGGGAAAAATTATTGGAGAAAAATGAAAATAAATATTTTTTTGACGAGTGTGAATTTGGGGTACTTTTGAAGTAGGGAAATAAACATAATTCTGCACTCATTTTATCAACTAGAATTTAGAAAAACTTTTACTTCTAATTTCACTATAATATTTGATGAAAAAGTAATGATAAACAATATTGTTATTCATAAATTATCGAATTATGCTTAATTCCCTACTCCAAAAGTACACCAAATTCATACGCTCTTAAAAAAGATTCATTTTTCTCCAAAAATGTTTTTTTCCCCGCAAAGTACAATATATTAGCTTCAAATTCTTGTTGGACCTATCCACTTTTATGAAATATAAAGAAAATGGTATCTTTTTATAGAAAAAGTGACTTTTTCAAAATTGTACTTTCGAAAATTCTTATTTATGAAAACAGATTTAATTATTATCAAAAAGTCATTATCACCATCAAATTCCTGATAAAATTTCACATTCAAAACACTACTTCTAATTCAAATTTTCTTGTATTTTGAGAGAATTGTCAATGATCAAAAATGCGAAATTCCAATTCGCACTAGTGTGGACTTTATGCATGCGCAGATGCAGTGTGGACTCTACGGGTTAAAATGAGAACAAAAAGGAATATCATGAATATCATGTTGGTTCGCCGGTACATGTGCACGCATGAGTGCACATGTACCGGCGAACCATACGTCTTGAATTACGATTTCAAGGGAAAAAACCGCAATTCCAAGATTTTTTGGAAATAGTGAAATCTTTCGATGTAATGGAAGTTGGAAAAAAGATCACGGCACAAAACATAACCCGATTTTATAATTACTAAGAAATTGGACGATTTCACGCGTTTGTATGCTGCGTTGGATTTTCACGCCATGCGACCTGTATGTAACAAAGGAAAATAGTTACCTTGACTTTTAATCCGTGTTATCTAACCACGCAGCACAAAATGATGCAAATAAGTGCGAAAACAACGCGACTCACTTGCGAGCTCGATGATATTCGCAAACTGGACATTTGCCGGCATACGCGCGCATTCCTCGAGTAATGGTTCCCGCGAATTTAAAAAAAATCTGCCCGCTTCGCGGGCACATTGTCATGGCGCGCTTCGCTCGCAAGTTTGAGCGCGCCTAGGGCGCGCGACTGTTGGATCTCGCGCTTCGCGCTCGATTATGTATTCACTTCGCGCTACGCGCTCGGGCGTATTTGCATCGCGCTTTACGCTAGGCTCCTCTAGATTTTTGCACTTCGTGTTCGACTTCGATGAAAAGAAAAAGTTTGTTTGCAAATATTATAAAATTATCAAAACCTCTACATATTAAGTGATTGTTAAATTTATTTTTATTTCAGACTGAAAAGGAACTTTATTTACTCAAGGTTCTATCGACCTTAAGGAACACATTCTCATCCAGACACTCGCGCTTCGCGCTCGATATTTGATTTGAAAATCATTTGAACCGTATGATAGAAACAAAAAAGTTTGAGCGCACTTACGGCGTGCGATTTGGTAAATACACTGAGCGCGCACTTTGTGCTTCGTGTTATATGTTCTTCATATACAAATTACTAAATTTGTATTTGATTTCAAATGAAAAGTAATGATATAATTCAGGCGACAAATTTTATTAGTTAACATTTTATTTTAGCCTGTGCCGTTTATCAAAAAAGTTAATTTTTTCATTTTGAATATATTCTTACCACAAAAATTGATTACGGGTTTGTAAGTCTTTTTTGAATGCACAATTTTTGTTCATTTATATGTTTTCGTACCTTGCATTGTTTTTTCAAAAATTTGATTTTTTTTACTGTCAATGTTATTTTCGCGAATAAAACAAAAACCACGCATCCTATCGAAACATGAGTCACAATAAATTTGTACCTCTTCCTTGAATGAACAAATTTTGTTTCGGTCATTTTTTCGTAGCTGGTAATATTCGTCTGAAAATTTGATTTTTCTATTTTCAATGCTGTTTTTTACGAATAAAACAAAAACTACGCGTCATATTAAAAAGTGAATGATAAGAAATTTGTAGATCTTTTTTAGGTGCACAATTTTGGTGAGATGATCTTTTCTGGTATCTTGCATAGTTTGACAGCAAAATGGCTTTTTTGATTTTTCATTAATTTTTTGTGCGATCAAAATTTGAATTTTTTATTTTTCAAAAAATTCAAAAAGTTGTTATGAAAATATTATAGGGTGTTCAGGAATCAACGTTTTTCTCCTCTTGACTTTTTTTCATATCGTGCGTTTTTCGGCTTAAAATGTTCATTTTAGTTTGTTTTTTGGAATTTTGAAAATGCTATAACTCCAGTAATTTTTTTTTTATCACAAAAAGTCATAAGCATATTTTGTTCGTCATTTTGCGTACTACTAATAACTGTACATAGAATTTTCAAATCTTCAAAAAAAGTGGTCTCAAAAATTTTCAAAATGTGCTCACTTTTTGGATTTTCATCCAAAATAGCTGGTTAACGAACTCGTTCTCTATTTTTCGGCCATAAAAAAGTGTGCCAAAGCTCAATCAAATCTGATCATTTTTTCGAAAGTTATCGTGGCTACAGACAGACAGACAGACAGACAGACAGACAGACAGACAGACAGACAGACAGACAGACAGACAGACTACAGACTACAGACAGACAGACACCTTCGTAAAAATCGTTTTTTCTGACTCAGGAGGTCTCAAAACGTGGAGATTTGATGAAAACCGACTATGTCAAATTTTACATAAAACCAATACCTTCTCATTAGAATGAGAATGTAAAAACTAACATTTTCAAAGAAATCTTCATTTGAGTAGACTAATGAATTTTTTGTAATACTGATGTTGATTTGACGAACTTCATTAATCTATTTTTATAATATTCAATACATTCATGATGGCCTGGAAACATGGAGGAGATACATATTTTTTTTAACAACGTTGTGTATAAATACCGGTACCGACAAAGAAAATGCGCGATATCACTTAAAAAATAACAAAAATTTGGTTATATTTTAAAAATTAATTTTTCCAGAAAAAAAATAAAGATAGAAAACGTAATTTTGGAAATTTTGAAAATTTTTCGAAATAAAGTACATTTTTGGATACTTTATATTTTTGTACATTTCCGGAAAATGAACGAAACTTAAAGTTTTCAATTTTTCAAGATTTCAAAAGTTTCAAAAAAATCCCAACAATTTTTTAATATTTCCAAAATTTCCAAAAAGCCACAAAATTAAATAAAAAAATAATAAAAAAATGTCCATATTGTTTTGAAAATGATTTATATAACTTTCTAATAACATTTAATTTTATAAGTAATAACTATAGGAAAATTAAATGTTATTAGAAAGAATTCTGCCCTCATATTGACTGCAGACTCTGCGTCACATTTTCACGGTATTTTTGTGATGCAGAGTGTGTTGGCCAAATGCGACTCATAGCGCTCGCAGATGTGTGCTCGACAGTCCATGCTGGCGAGATGAGTGCGTTATTGCACGCAGAACCTGACAATCACAATCTGCGGGTGATCTGCGTCGCACAATTGTTATCTGGGCTTCTTTATAATAATAAATGACAGGAAAAACTGTGCACTGATCATTATTAAAATTAAATGCTTGCGCAGCATCTTGACAAACATAACAGTAGTTTTCTGCAAAATCAAACATAACTAAAACTTCACCTTTATGAAGATCTTGCCTCTTTTCTTTAAGTATACATGAAGAGGTATTCAAAGGAAAAGGATGGAATAAAATGGTCAATGTACGAAGACAAGTAAAAATAATCAGATGAGAAACTACAAATATATAAACCGGCCCTTTCAGGGCCAAGTGATGTGCAAGACCGATCGCACAACCTCCTCGTGGTGCACTTTGCGTAACGCTAATGCCGACGGCACATAAACACATAAATCAATGCTATATCTTCTGGATACTTTTAGTAGCACTACAAAATGTATGGCAGCATGAATCAGAAATCAGCGACCGCGAAAACCCTTTACTGCATATGCAACTCGTACTTTTATGACATAAGATGATTTTTACACTTTTCAGCGGCCATCTTGCATTCGCCATCTTGAAATTTTTTTAAACTAATACAAACTTCGTAATCAGCGACCACGAAAACCCTTTATTGCATACCCAACTCGTACTTTGATGATATAAAATGATTTTTACACTTTTCAGCGGCCATATTGGATTCGCCATTTTGGCATTTTTTTAAAATAATAAAAAATTCGTAATCAGCTACCACGAGAACCCTTTATTGCATACCCAACTCGTACTCTTATCACATAAAATGATTTTTAGACATTTCGGCGGCCATCTTGGATCCTCCATTTTGGAATTTTTTTTTAAATAATAAAAAATTCGTAATCAGCGACCACGAAAACTTTTTAATGCATACCCAACTCGTACTTTTATGACATAAAATGATTTTTACACATTTCGGCGGACATATTGGATTCGCCATTTTTGAATTTTTCAAAAATAATAAAAAATTCGTAATCAGCTGTTACATCCCCAATTTATTTTTAAATTTAAAAATTTTGTCGTAACACCAAATGGTAAAAGTAACACAGTAGGTAATGACTTATGTGGTCAGCCGCAACTAATTATCCACACTCGACGAATGATAAATGAGCAACGGTCGATAAGGAGGAGAGCGCGAGCTAATTAGCGAGGTAGTACAATGAGCATTCCGACCTACTTAACCATTGATAACACAGAAACGATAGGATAATTAAACTAATGTAGAACCTTATGTTATATCCTCCAAGTAAAGGATAAGTTAATTATGTACCATCATAGTATGTAAACTAATTATAATCGAACAAGTAAACAACTATTATTTAGAATTAAGAAACTGGTCATGAAAGAGCAAGAAAAGGGTAAAAGAATCAATCATCCATCAACAATTAATATATAAATCAAAACAGGAAATAACCTGAATCATCAGATAAATGATGGATGAGCAAGTACGTGTCGATCGTAAGTTTAGCGATTTGTACGTGCCAATCGTAACTTTGGCGAACTATACGTGCCGATCGTAACTTTAGCGATTCGTACGTGACTTTTGAAGAAGCCTTTTCCTATATAAACCTCAGACTCACCCCTGGTGGTTGTCTTTATCGTTTGAACAGTTGTACCATCCACATCAATTAGGAACCGCCTTGACTAAGTCGCGTGCTTTTACCTCACCGTGAAATATTCCTTAACGAAGAACCGCTTTGATTAAGTCGCGTGCTTTTACATCACCGCGAAATAGTAACGTGGAATTCAATTTTGAAAATAAAGTCCCTTCGGCTTTCGGTCGTCGTACAGATTGACTTCGGAGTTTTTGTGAAGATCAATTAAAACACCCAGAAGAATTCCATCGATATTCTTCAACGTATTGGGGATACAATCGACAAACAAATCTTCTCTTGCCCTTTCGGACCGGAAGGTAGTGTAAGTTTTTACTCATTAATTGTATTATTACTTCTTTCAACTTTCATATTATAATAAATAATTATCCTATAAATTACTGTTGTTCTGAATTAACGCAATCCCCCTGGATTGACAAAGTGGAAACGAACCCCACAATAAAATATATAGTCAGGCTTTACCAACCTGATTTAATCAGCCCTTGTAACCTCCCTTATCTACTCCATTACCAACCTACCCTCGCCTTTGCTCGGGACGTGACAGCTGATTTGGTGGCAGCGGTGGGATGTCCACTTTCGTTTAGATTCAGTGTTCTTATTAACAATTTAACTTCAGTGTAGTTTTAAGATAGTTATTTCATCGGCACTCGAGAGTATAAGTCCTTCTTAGATACGTTGCATGGTCACCTTCGGGGCAAGGCAAAGTTCGAAGTGCATGATAGGCGTTGATATACTTCGCGTGCTCGCAAGCCCTGCCATCGTTAATAATTCTACGAAATACCCTGAATTAACCTTGTATGTACTCCATGTAGCAGGATTGTACAAGTGAAGGGTTTAAAACAACATCATCAAAGATCAACATTTCAACAATCGCGTTTCCGCGAACTAACAACCTTTTAAAATAAAAATTCTGTTTTGGAATTTCGTAAGTCAAGTCCGAAATTGCGTAAATAAACCACAACCGAGTGGAACTGTTATCAAAAGGATTATTAAAGAATTATAAAATTATTTAAATTAAAATCTTCAATTTTTGAACAACTTCAAAAAGGCAATTCTGATTATTTGAAGCAATTATGAGCCAGTAGCGAACTTCAATTCATCAAAGTAATAACTAGTTGCAGTATATTTCCAATTCAATTTCAAATTTGCGTTTTAACTAAACGCGACTCAGATCATACGACCTTGTAATAATATTGTATTTAGCTCTTTTACAACCGTTTCCCACTGTAGCTACAGAGCCTTTCATAATCCACAGTCTCTTGGACTTACTACTCGTCATAGTGTAGTGGTATAACCTTTACTACCTTTTTCCACTGGAAGACGCTGACAACTGCTTGTTAGTGATAAGGGTGCGTATGCGGTCAGGCAATTCATTTACATTGTAACGAGTGATATTTCGTCCGAGAAACATAATTATCATTTCAGCTGAGTTTTCACTTGTATACTCATAACGCGCTTATAAAAGAGTCATTTTATAAGATATTTGAGTTTCAACATTTGTTAAAAGTGAATAGCTGACAATCATACAATAAATAATAAACAAGTAAAATTTCAAATGAATTAAAATTATCTTTGCTCGAAATGGCCTTTTTACAACCCATACGTGAAATAAATGGTTTAAAAACTTTAAATTTTAATATTGAGTTCCTTCACGAATTCATCATCTTAAATAAATCGAGCTCTGATCAGAGAGTCAATTCAAATAGACCATTCCAAAGTTTTACCTTTGCATAAATTTTGAGTTCCTAGATAATGTAATAAAATAAGTAGATTGATTCAAAGTCACTTATTCAAACTTTCTAATTATTCTTAAATCAAAGAGACAACTGTCGAGTTCCAAGATTCTCTCAATTTAGGCCTTTTCGGAACTGTAGTTTTTACACCACAGTTTCAAATTGTCTTTAAATTGCAATAATTTACACTAATAAAGTATTAAGTGTTGAAAGGATGTAAAATCTAAAAAGATTAGAAATTCCCGAATTAATTAATTTGTACCCTTTTGTTACTGTTTTTACTTAAGTCGACCTACTGCTGAGAAGTAGAATAAAGTTGACAAATTCATATATGATTTAATCCCGAACAACAATCTGAATCGAAGAGATAAATTCTCATCCTTGTTGAAATAAACATTTTCAAAGTTTTAAATACCCGAATTATCGATAATTGACTAAATTCATTCTCAGTATTAAACAAAAAACCGCGCAAAATGCCTGATAATAAATCAAACGAAACTCAGTTTACTGGCGATATTAGTCGCACTCTCAGCGAAGCAATGATGACGTGTATGGGAGAATGTTTCGCCGTACAACAAGGGGTTGTGAATATCCCTAGCTTTGATGGCAAAAATATGCCAGTCAGAGATTTCATTCAGGATATCATAAATGGGGAATCTTCCGTGCCTGCCAACTGTGAAAAACAGTATCTCAAGGCAGTTTTAGCTCGTTTAAAAGGGGCGGCCCGAGATAGTATCCATGGGAAAACTTTTGAAACCATTAACGATCTAGTTAAACACTTAAAACAACGTTTCGCCCCGCGCAAAACCTATTCATGGTATTTACATGAAATTTCGAATATACGAATGAATCGAGAAGAAAGTGTCAGCGAATTTTTCGATCGAGTAGTGCTTTTAAAATCAGGAGGTCAAGCCGCGCTTGAGGATAAATATGCAAATGTTGCACAACTTCTAGCTCCACTTAATGACTGTGCCCTCAAAGCATTTAAGCGCGCCTTGCCTGACAGTATATCAGGTTTGGTGGAAGCACGAAACCCCCAAACTCTAGATAGTGCCCTGAAAGTCGCTCTCGAATACGAGGCAAGACAACAATTGAATCCTCAATACCCTACAAACTTTCATCGCGAAAATAGATATTCTCAACCCAGTTATTCGGGATCACGTGACCGTAGTCCTAGTCCTCATGTACGTTTTACGACGACTCCAGATTCATATAAAGATTCTGATCAAAAGCAGAATCCGCCTGGGATAATAAAACGCCCTTATTCTCCTGGAGCCTCGAATTTCCCAAATAGTAACAACTCGTATTTTTCAAACTATATTCCTCATTATCAATATCCTTATATGCCTTATCATCCTTATCCTTACTACCCGACTGCTCCCATGCAGAATAGCGGATATTCAAATTCTAATTCTTCATGGGGAGGAATAAACACCCCACCCCGTTCTCAGTCTCCCGTTCAATCCAACAAGGAAACTTTAAACTACAACTCCGCTCGCCGCACGGACGCAGCGACGAGCGAGGTGAAACAAGAGCGTCAGGCGAGTGTAAGAATCCTAAAGAAACGCGACATATCTATCACACAAAACTCAATCGAGAATCCCCAGTTGTAGAGTTCTCATCACCAGACTTTTTGGAAACAAAAGCTTCATTTCTAGTTGACACGGGAGCCGACATTAACATAATAAAAATAAGTTCTTTAAACGAGGATTTACTAATAACAGAAAGCGATTCCATTGAAATTGTAGGAATAACTCCTATCAAAATTTCAACTATCGGCACACTAAAACTATCTTTAGAAAATTCCAAAGTAGTTTTTCATGTAGTTTCCTCTGATTTTCCAATTAATACAGACGGAATCCTAGGACGAGAATACCTTCGTCAAGAGAAGGTCGGAATATCGTTTTGGCATAATACGATAGTAACTTACTCCAACCCTACAAAACCTATACCTTTTATTGATAAGGAGTCGAAGGTCGCTCAAGAACAAATACATGATTACAAAGGAACAGGACGAGGAAAAGTGCGTATAAGAGCTAGAACTAAACAAGTAATTCCCGTAAGAGTTTTAAACAGTGAATTAAAGGAAGGATATCTACCCTTAATAAAGACATAGGAAGGTTTAATAATAGGTGAAGCCGTTGTATCAAACTCCAACGGG